>PVKA01030594.1:0-27156 GCA_004027165.1 Ctenomys sociabilis | reverse complement strand
TATAAACACACACACACACACACACACACACACAAAGATAGCTAAGATAATTGCACTTCTAATTTCTATTAGTTCATTGAAAGGAATAGTTAGTGCTTATGTTGTTTGTTCAAGTTTTTATTCATTTTTTTGGCAGAACCAGGGATTGAACTCAGGCCCTTGTGCTTGTCAGGCAAGCGCTTATTCTACTGAGCTATCTCCCTGGCCCCTGTTTGTTCAAATTTGTATTCCTATATCTTGTCATCTGAGCTACTACTTTGAAAATAACAATATGCAATGTATTAACATGGTTAATTTTCTATAATCTTGTTTGAAATTTTATATCATTTTATTATACTCTCTTTAAAATAGAAAATACATCCCATGTATTATTATCATTTTTGAATCACTTTATAGAAACAATACAATAAAGATGAGTAGAGGTATAATTAATAATAAGGTACAAGTTAGCAGGATTATACCTGCATAATGTTATTTTCTCTTTGATTTTTTCTTAGTACTCAAGGAACTTTTTATTTGGCCAGCTCAGCTGACTCTGAGGGCAGGGTTGACATGGCATGTGGTGCTAGGAGTTGAACCATGGTCCTGTGCACCTGTCTAATCTTGCCTAAGCAGGTGCTTTAGGCAACTGAGCTGTCTCACTGGCCCCAATACTTTAGGATCTTTCTACTTAAGAAAGTAAGAAGAGTAGGCAACATTTTTCTTCATGGAATGAGTATTAAATACTTTTCAATAGTAGCCAAAATATCTTCTTACTCATTTTGACATAGGTTTCTCTGTTCTTTTTTTCATGACAAAGAATAGATGATATGCTTCTACAAATAAATTTCATTTAAGTTTATCTGTTCAAGCTCATGTGTCTGATTTATTTCACTTAACTTCATAGTCTCAAGTCCTATGTGAATAAATACCACATGTTCCTTATCTATTCAGGGTGCACATTCTTTTTCAAGAGCTAGCAACTGTTCTGCTGTAAGCATAACTTTGCATGGATCAGAGGAATGTCTCAGGAAGTTCCCTAGGATCATATTTGGGTCAAATGGAATGATAACGTTCAGTGGCATAAGTTAGACATACAAGCTAAAACATGTAATGTTCTGTGTTATCCAACAACCCAAGATATTAAAAAAAGCAAAATAAAGAAGAGAGAAATAATAGGAAATAAGGAATTAGATCTTTTTGCCAAAGAGATCAGGTCAAGAAAGACAAGGAGAAGAGAGAAAGGCAAGTGAGAAGAGAGGAAAGACAAATGAAAAGAATTACAGAGTGTTATATATGCATAATCTCCTCCCTAAAGGAGTGTAATAATTTTGAGTGAAAACATAAAAGAAAAAGAAAACAAAACAAAAAGATAAAGTAGTCCATTCCGCATCTTCTTCCCTTCAGACTCCACATTTTGTTTTGGCTTCTCAGCAAACCTTGGCTCTTGGGAAGTCCTCCCGGAGGAATTCTCTCAGAGTCTTCTTGCATCCTCCTGGAGCTGAGGCCTTGGTTTGCTGCAGTCTGACCTCATCTTTTATGCTCAGTTGTAAACAGACTTCACATTGGACTATTTTCCCTTTCTCTTCCATATAAAGGTAATTTAGTAAGGAAGTCCGCATGGCTTCCTCTTGAACAACAGAGGGAGGTTCAAACACTAAATTCAGTCAGCTTGTGTGTGGGCATCTTAATCCTTGCTCAGTCCCCTTGGCACCACACAGCATAGAAAACCTGTCTCCTTTTCCTATCTTCTTGTACCTTTTTGGATCTTCTAGGCAGTCTGTTATGCACTCTCCAGAAAGCTTCAGCGTGTGAATCACGACCATGCCCAAAGCATCTTGGCAGATGGGTTACATATATAGCCTTGGAATCTGACCAAATTTTGGAAAAGAAGATCCTTTCTTCTTCTACAGGGAAGAACATCGATGGGCACAGTGGACAGGTGCTCAGGCAGTGACCATGGCCAATAGGATCGTTCCCACTCCTTTGACCTTCTAACTGGCTCTGTGGCATACTGGCTGCAGTACTCTTGAGTTGTGGTGTTGCCTGCTAGAATGCTTGCACTTTGATCTGTAACTTTTGTGCTGCTACTACAGATTCATTCCCACCCTACTTAGAAATTAAAGTTCGTGTTCAGGACAAGAGCACAGGATTGAATGTTTCCTAAAAGTATCTGGGTCCTTCTACCTGTGTGTCTCATAGCATGTTTCCACATCACATAGGCCTGCCTAAGGCTATACTCAAAGGAACAGCTATTGTACTGTTACTGCGGGTTGTGCTTTCCCCAAGAATGCCTCATTCTTTAGTGTGCTCCAGGATAACAATGACATGCTGTGCAATACAAGGCCCACTGGGTTATTTTCTCCTGCAAAGGCACAACAGTTATTGTGCAACCTACTAAAGTCATATTCCCAATATTAGAAGGCGCATGAGCAACCTAACAACAGATATGCCATTTCTGATGATGGCTGGTTCTTTAGGGACCTGGGGAAATCCTCACAGTCACAGAAACATAAATTCTGCTCCTCAGGATTATAGAAAATACCTTGTACCACTTTCAAGGAAAATTCAGGGAGTTAATTCAAACTCAGGATAAGCCTGGATCCTATAGCCATAAAATTGTCATTGTCAAGGTTAGTTTCTAAAGAAAGAAATCTATAAATATGAGCAACATACGGAGAAACCTATACCTTACTTCAGTCAGAAATAAAATTTAAAAAAGAAATGTGCATAGAATTTCAATAAAAAATTTATTAAAATAATTAATATAGAAAAACATTAAAAACAAGGATTAAGTTTTTTGCCACTAAAAGAAGAGTTTGAATTTTGATATCTATGAAAATGTAATGGTTGTAAAACTTCATGACTTTAATGGTAAAATAACTTTTCCTAGGATAAGTCTACTAAATTTATATGAGTTATCTTTTTAAGTTTAATTGTTCATTACACATAAAATAGGGGAACATAGATGTATGCAACTATTACAATATCACCTGTGAGGTGATGTTTTAAAACCTTTAAAACCAGCTAATTTTGAGGGTAAGATGAGAGATTTACTTATGCTGGGGGATTTGAGACCAGCTTGAGCAACAGCATAGAGAAATCCAACCAGAAAAAAATCATTTTCTCTATGTTTCCCAATGTGAATAGTAAATCCTCACTGCACTAAAATATGCTACAATGGGCATGGATGCTTCAATAAAATAAACAATGAATCAAAATTAATGAAGATTCCAACTTGGCTGGCCTAGCTGGAGGGAGCAGTGGGACCGGAAGCCACCAGGTGCAGCCAGCAGATTCCACCTCAACAGGCCTGGAAAGAAGGAGTTTTAGGACCCAAAACCACAAGGCACAGCCCACCTTTTCTGCACTGCTGGGTCTAGCAGAGCCCAGATCAAGGCCCAGCACTTCACGAGCATTCTCAGGACACCAAGGAGGAAGCAAGTAACTGCGGTATGCTAGTCTGCCTGAAGACTCTAGGTGTAGAAAGGGAAGGTGCCCAGACAGAACTCAGGGGAATTAATTTAAATACAAATTTCCATTTTAAGATCTGCTTGGTTATACAGGTATCATGTTTGTTTCTATGGTCTGAAATACAAACCCACTAATTCTAAAGGTTTTTCAATTTCTAAATATCACTAGCTGTTATTAACAATGCTAATTATTCTACTATAAATAGGAAACTATACCTGTTTGAAGCACATGTTTTTTCCTTAGGTGTTAATAGTGAGAGGTGCTTGGGTAATAACTGCAAAAGAGCCCTACACTGAAGGGCAGCGCACAGTGCCAAGCAGAAAACAATATCTCACACTCAGTCAATAGAGAAGGCAAAATCTTGGGACATACATGAAACAAGAATCTCCAAGATAGGAGAGATACTAAAGAAACAGATCCTTTACAGAGAAGGTCTGATTCCAGTGATACACCTAGTAGAATTTAGAAGCAACACAACTGAATTCTCAGAAACAATAGCAGCTGAAATAAAGAAACAACTGCAGAAGAGAATAGAGTATAGAGGAAATCAGATCAGAGAAAATCTCACAGGCAAAAAAGTAGTGATAATACAATAAAAGAATTGCTAGTAAATTAGAATTGCGATTCTAAAGAAGACACTGATAAAAAATAGAGGAGAATAGAAAAATAATGGATACCTTGAAAGAGCATTATAGAAAAGAAATAGAATACACAAAGCAGTTTCAAAGAAATATACAGGAAATTAAAAACTCAACCACAAGTTGGCAAAATTGTATGAATGAAAGTAAAGATAGACTTTCAGACCTTGGAGACATCATTGCATCTAGTGAAAAGGTAAGGAAAGATCCCTTAGAAACAACTAGGATCCAGGAAATAATAATTTAACAGCTGCAAGACAATGCAAAGATGAACAACATGAGACTAACAAGCATTAGTGAGAAAGAGGGAAGCAACACAAATGACATAAAAAGTATATGGGCAAAAGAAATAGTGGAAAACTTCGCAAATATGGGGAAAGAACCTGAAATTCAGGTAACTGAGGCATATAGAAACCCAAATAATATAAACACAATTAAAAGTACACCACAACATTTAATAATCAAGATCCCAGAAATCCAGCACAGGAACAATACACTAAAAGCCACTAGAGAAAAGAAACAGACCACATTTAAAGGAAAGCACATCAGAATAACAGCAGATTTCTCTCTGCAAAGCATGAAGTCAAAAAGAGCATGAAGTACTTCAAGTCCTACAACAAAACAAATTCCAATCTAGACTGAGCTGCCCTGAAAAACAATTTCTAGTTTATTGGAGAAATACTTCTATGACAAAGAACAACTAAAGAAAGCCATGATGGCCAAACTAACCTTACACAGAATACTAAAAGGTATTCTAGACAGGGAACAAATACCCACAACTCCAAAAATGACAACAGAGAGAAAACATCAAATACAGTAATGGGCATGGATGCACAACATGGTACTGGCAAAAACAAAATAACACAACACTTACCAGAGTAACAATGAAACAAATTAGAAGATACAGGTATGACAACACACCTATAAACACTTTCAGCCATATTATCATTAACAAATAAGTCAAAAATGTTCACTGGAAGAAAGATAGCCTCTTTAACAAGTGGTGCTGGAAAAACTGGCTATCCACACGCAGAAAACTAAAGCTAGATGCAGGTCTATCACCACGTACTAGACTAAAGTCAAAATGGATTAAAAATCTAAACATTAAACCAGAAACATTAAATCTCTTGGATGAGAAGTAAGTGTAAATCTTGAAGATATGGGGTAGGCAAATAGTTCATGAACAAAAATCAATCTTCATATGAAATACCTCAAAGAATCAACAACTGGGAACTTCTCTTACTGAGAAATTTCTGCACTTCAAAAGAAATCACTGACAGAATGAAAAGTCTACCCACAAATTTGGAAAAAATGTTAATCAATAATCACTCAGACAAAGGTTTCTACCTAGAATATATAAAAAACTAAAAAAATTAGGGCCCCAAAATTTAAAGACCCCATTTGAAAATTGACATCCTCTGAGAAGAAATACAAGAGGTTAATAAATATATGAAAAGATGCCCCACATTACTGGCCATTCAAGTAATGCAAATTAAAACAACATTGAGATACTATCTCACCCCCGAAAGAATGGCTACCAAAAATATCTCAATTAATAATAAATGTTTGAGGGAGGCTGTAGGGGGAAAGATACATTTTTCACTGCTGGTGGGAAAGTAGACCGGTAAAACCATTATAGAAATCAATGTGGAGACTACTCAAATTAGTAGGACTGGAAATCCTATTCAAGCCAGATATTTCCCTTCTGGATATTTTCTCAAAAGAACTGAAGAAATTATACCATGCTGAAGTATATGAACCCATGTCCAAAGCAGTAAAATTTGTTATAGCTAAATCTTAGAAACAACCAAAATGCCCATCACTTGAGGATGGATGAAAAAATGTGTTATTTTTATACAATGTAGTATAACTCTGCTCTACAAAAAGACAAACTCTAAAACTTTATAAGTAAGTGGATACAACTAAAGGCTATACTCATAAGTTATATAAACCAGACTCACATGTGTGAATATTGTATTGTCTCCATAGTATAAGAACCAGTAAGAAGAAATAAAATCTAAAAGGTATAACAGATATAGTAAAACAGAAAGTAACGGAACTTAAGAAATAAACAATGAAGAGCAGAGAAATTAGAAAACATGCAAGTATATATCCAGGACAGCTGATGTGATTGTACTAAAAATCTTCATTGTTCTTCTGAAAATAACAGTTACTGTGTAGAATTTTCACCTTGACTCATTCTATGCTTATATCTGTCATCTAAGCAACTATATCAAGGAAAGCAATGTATGATACAAAAACCGTCCTTTAATACCTGACATTTTGATCTTCTAAATGTACACTGTTCCTAATGTCACATCAATTATTACTATACATGCTTTAAAATAAATTTTTAAATAAAGGTAATAAAAAAGACAAGAACAAAAATTTAAGGTTTCTTGAAAGCCAGTGGTAGTTTACAACCATATGTCCAATCTTACATAACTATATCTGTTATAGTTATGTAATAGATTTGATGATAAAACAGATAATGGATCATTGTTAATCAGCTACTTTTGATTTGAGAATCTGTAACACATCACAAATGTGTTGTTGTATGTGGCCTTGTTTCTATTTCTGATTTTTGCTCCTGCTTTCTTTTTACTTGGCACAATAAAATAAAGTTTAAAAATAATAATTAAATTAAACAAGAATTTAACACCAAAAACTAGTTCAGAAGAGATACCTACAGATCTTTTTGCTTGATACAATAATGGGCCATCCAGGAGAAACTGTATACCACATCTATTTAACGGAATGATTATCTTCACTTTTCATTTGAACTATTGCCTCAATTAACTTTTAGAATATTATTTAGTGAAAGCAAATGTGCTCTATGGATAATATTGTCTAAAATAGTCATTAGTCATCACAGCACCCAGAACATTAACACCTTCTACAAAGTTTCTACTTTTTGGAGGTAGTGTACTTCTTGATTATAAATTTTACTTAATCATACAACTAGAAGTAACAAATGACCCACTTCAAATGAGACCTACTAATCCCTCCAAGAGAAAAGATCTAGGTTTTCTCTAAATTGCAATATAGCAACATCCCTTTACCATACCCTACATTTTTCAACTCTGTAAGGCTTACACAACTTCTTTATATACTTTTAGATCCTCAGTAGCACTCATTAATTCATAAATGGCCTGTGGACTTCTTCTTCAAGAAATTGCCCTTCGACTCCTGGTGCAGCAACATCTCTCCACAATCCTAGCACTTTGCGAAGCTGAGGCAGGATAATCAAAATTTAATTCCCAGTCTGGACAATTCATCACCTTAGTGATTAAAATGAAATATCTGAAAGAGAGCGCAGGTTCCACTCCACCACAATGGTGCGGCCTACAGGGATTCCCAACCCTGACCTGCGATCTTGGTCATTCCCAGAGGTCCTTTACAGCCACCATCGCCAGGCTGCCAGTTAGTACATCACACTTCTTTTCAATCCCAGAGCCCCCCAAACTGCCAGCTTTATCAAACTCCATTAAATTTCCTTTTAAATCACCAGACAGGCAGTTAGCTTGCTTTTCTTGTTCAGGAAGCCAAAAGGGGTCACATTCTGCCTTAAGAGAATTTAAAAAGCAACAATTCATGTAGCACTTGCAGGGCTTCAATTTCGATAAAAAATGTGTGATTCCACTGAAATCATTTTTATTTTGATTTGTAATTAATTTCGAGATCTATTGTATCTCTAAATACATGTGACTTTTGGCCCTATATAGATTTATTTTTATAAGGGTTTCTCTTGTTTGGGCCATTAGCTGAATGCCAAAGGATAGCTGATAAAAGAAAAATGTTAGAAGTCTCTTGGTTGTTGTGACCAGTCATACATTTCAAAGAAAGAAAGAAAGAAAGAAAGAAAGAAAGAAAGAAAGAAAGAAAGAAAGGAAGGAAGGAAGGAAGGAAGGAAGGAAGGAAGGAAGAAGAAAGAAAAGAAAGAAAGAAAGAAAAAAGAAAGAAGAAAAGAAAGAAAGAAAGGGAAGAAAGAAAGGAAAGAAGGAAGGAAGATTATAGATAGACAGACAGACAGACAGATAGATAATGTCTTTCAAGTTTCTATTTAATAGTAAAATTGATTCAGTCATTTTTGACCTCTAAGAAAACCTTGAGTACATAGCTCATTGTGAAGGTCCTTGCTTCAATCTCCAGTACCACCTCACCACTGGCAAAGAAAGAAGAAATTGTCATCTTTAGACTTTTGGTGAAAGGGAAGAATGTCAGCATGGAAAAAGAAAATGAAAAAAGAGGAATGGGATCAAAAATGATCAAGGCATGTAAAATGTACTGCCATTGTGAGTCACTAACATGCACTCAACCTAAGTGAGCAAAAAGTAACCAAACGAGGGGGCAGCTGTGAGATGCTCCAAAGGCCAATAAAACAAAATTTCCCATCAAGTCCTAGAAAAAAGCACCTGTCATTTCACTTCAAGATTTCTGACCTTTGTAGCTAAAAGATAATAAACTTTATAGTTTTAAAAAACAGTGCCTTTTGTAGGCCCAAGCTGTACATCCATCCCTGCCTTTAAAATATGGAGTCCTGCTTGTACCCAGGACCTTCTGCACCCAGTGCCCACATACTGTGGGCACAGGAGCAGTGAGCTTGGCATGATCACTTTTCTACACTACAATGCCAAGTCTGCGGGCTTCTGGCACATGTGCCTTGAGGAACAGAGGTGCTCTTGTCTGAACCTGTCTTCCATAAAGTTTGTGCTGGATCAATCCCCGGCCTGCTGTGCCAGCCCCACCCCTGGGTTATGCTGAGACAGCAATGGAGACCGGGCATGGTGGGGCACTCCAGTGACGGAGACTGTGGGGAGGTTTCAGGATTAACATTGCCATGAAAGTTCTTGCACAAATAAATTTGCTTCTCTCCATTCTTGCCCCAGAAGAGGACACAGACTTGCATTCTCTCTCATCTTTCTTCTTTTTGTCCTGTGCACACTCAGCAAGAAGACTTACACTAGTGTCTATTTGTCTCAACCTCTCCGCTTCCAGGTTTCTTAGAAAATCACTTTTTATTCTTCTTAAATTATATAATCCCCAGTACTCTATTACAGCATACCAAAAGCAACTAAAATAGGGATTTTTCTCCTTGGCACATATACTAGAATATCAAAAAAGAAGTCATTCCTGTCTCAGTCCTCTTGGCTACTGAGTGAAAAGCAAGGGAACTCTTACAGTGGACAAAACTGTCTCCAGCTACAACTAATGGAACTTCCCAGGGGGCTATGCATTTTATGTCCCTTGACCAGAATGTACTTGATCCAAGTTGAGACCTATGGCCCAATATATTTGGCTGAACATCAGATAGTCTCTTTGACACTGAGTAACTTGACCAAAAATTCAATTCTGCAATACATCTTGCTGACGACTGGGCTGGTATCATTGTTCTGTTTATTGAGCAGGATCAACAGGAGCCAAACAGTTCCTTATTCAAGCACTTTCCAAAGTGGACAGGAAATCTTATGCCACAGAGACACTGTAAATAAAAAGGAAGGCTTTCTAATGCCTCTTCAAATACAAAGCCTTGATACAAAGTGCAATACAGAACCCAAAACACTGAACTCCTGGAAAAGGCATTCGTCCTCAGTTTACTTCCCTTACAACCTCAAGGCCATGATGAATTTCCTCAGATATATAATGGTGAGCATGGGCTCAAAACTCATTAAATAAATGTCATACTGCAGTCATCACAAAATGTAACAACTTAAGACTTGTGGATTGTGTTCATCTCATTCTATTGCTTTCGTTTTGGCTGCCGCCACCTTATAACCACTATTGATCCTTCTTCTCTTCCAGCCCTACATGGAAAGTTGGCTTATTTCTTCTTTGGGCACAGCCAGAAGATTCCCATCAAGCAAATCCTGCAAGCACCTGCCCCATTCACAATTCTTGATCCTGTAAAGAATTATGGTGACCACTCACTGCCACCATAATGAACAAGCGAGTCTTTCCAATCTCTGTCATTCATATGCCCTATGTCATATATATATATATATATATATATATATATATATATATATATATATATATATATATATATATATATATTTCCTTCCTGGCTGAACCAGGAAAATTAAAATATATATGTATATTTTTTTTTCTTTTTTGAACTTTGTTTTATATCTATCTTTTTTTTTTTGTCTCTCTGTCTTTATCCTTCTGGTACCACATCTAATAAATTTGTATCAGACTGTTAAAGATGTTTATGTAACTTTAAGATTTTTTTTATCCAACATTCTCCAATCACTCTCATTGCTCTTACTATATTCAATGTTGGTTTTATTTACTTAAAAGCTAAATGAAAAGAAAAAGATATGAGTTCTATTCTTTCTGGCAAATTCTAGGTGGCCTCTAAATACTCTTGAATTTCTGACGTGAGTCAAGTGTCCTTTCTTATTTCCTTTGCTGCAGGCAGTAACTACAAATAGATTACTAAAATTTCTTTAAGTTAATTACCATCATTTGTTTTTCCTAGAAGGACTCCTATTATTGGGCACAGAAGAAGAAAAATAGTGTTGTGTTAGGGCTAATTTTAATTTAGCCCTAACTATTTTTAGTTACTAGGAAGAAAAGCCTTATGTCATATCTTGATTAGAGATAAGAAATGGAACTGTGGAGGCAGCCAGTGCATCCCAGCGCACGCAGCTCGTGCGCAGTGGAGAAGTGGATTTGGTTTAATGATTTGGCAGCAGATTCCTTTTGTGCTGCAGGGGAGGAGACAGGATGCACCAGAAGAAATCTATTTTTCCTACCCTGGACCGAGTGCTGCTCCATTATTCCAGAGCTGACAGTGAACAAGCGAGTTCGGTGACTGTAATGCACTTACGAGTCAGAATCATACGCTTCCCTGGAAGCAAACCTGAGTGTAATACATTTTGTACATCTCTTTTAAGACCACACTAAATATATGCATCACTACTCTATTATCTCAGTCATTGAACAGGAATATGTAAATTAGCCTTCCAAGAGGTGCTGGACTTCTGCCCTGTTTATGAACCAGAGCAATCTGCTGTCCCCTTGTTTTACATTGCATGCAATGGTTCTCAGGCAAATGGGCTATTTCTACATTTTAACTATGTTTTCTTTTCTACTCAATTCTGTAAGAAAAATATGTTCAATTATGAAAATGTTAATTCACCAGGAAAGAGAAGGTAATGAATTTATAATTCACAGTTCAGATTTGGCTCATTGCTTGATTCGTCAAGAGAAAGATATTATCAGTTTTCCTAATCAGTGCATTTTATATGTTATTTATCCAAATTTGATGATAGACTTTGTTTGAAGAAAAGGACAGCTGTTAATTCAATCCTTCATTTAGTTATTTATTCATGTATGATTCATGGAGTTACTAGTTCCCTAACTAGTTTGAAGTAACATACACTATTGAAATAGATCTGAATCAGGAAAGTTAAAATATAACATTTCCTTAAAATGCAAAGGAGAAAGGAATTAATATATTATATATTTGGAATGAATTATTTATTATAATAAAACAAATATTCTCTCCGCATTCTCTGTTAGCCAGGTTAAAGGCAGAAATCATTTTTACCCTATTAAAATCAATCGTTAATAAGGAAAGAACTCTGGCACCAATTCATTCATTTACTTCTGGAAACATAGCTCAAGGGTTTTGTCATGTGGTTACTACTTGATGGTTACTGTCTTTTGACTATATATAAAATTAAGACATACAATGTGATGGTGTGATCTGCATATTTTAGTGACTGCTTATTAACTCAAACAATTAATGGATCCATTTTCTCAGATAAGCCATATATTTGTGTGTACGTGTGTATATGTGTGAATGTTTGTGTCTATTAAGAGCATCTAACGTCCCAGGGAACTACCCACTCAGGCCACCCTCCTGTCTTTCTCTAAAACAGGAGCTTTGTTTCCCTCAATAAATATATTCTGCTCATAACAAAAAGCATCTAAGATCTCTTTTAGCAATTCTTCAGGAAACAATGCAGTATACTAACTATGGTATTCATGCTGCACCTTACATCTCTTTACTGATTCATCCATTTATTCATTCATTCACTTAAGCCATTCCTACATTTTGACTACTGTGAACAATGCTGTAGTGCATATGGGCATGCGTGTCTATCAGGTGTTTATCACACTGTACTTGAGGAATACCCAGAATGCAAATTGCTCGCATCAGTTCAATTATTTGTGGAAGTGTCATACTCGTTTTCCTAATGTGTACACTAGTTTACATTCCCACCAAGAGAGATTTTTCTGCATGTTCTGTCTGTCTGTCTGTCTGTGTCTGTCTGTCTGTCTGTCTGTCTCTCTTTCTCTTTCTTTTTTCTTTTTTTTTGTACTGGCGATCAAACTCAGGACCTTGTACTTGCCAGTCAGGTGCTTGTGCTTCTGAGATATTTCCCTGGCCCCTGTACATCCTTTTTCAAAACTTACTCCTTCTTATGTTTAGTAATCACTATCATACAAGTCTGACATCATACTGTATCTCATTGTGGGTTAGATTTACATTTCATGATGATAAGTAATGTTGAACATCTTTTCATATGTATGTGAAGCAATTCTTTGTCTTTGTTAAATATCAGGTTGGTAATTTGCTTATATTTTATTTATTTATTCATTTATTTATTTATTGTACCTTTTATGTACTTGGTATAAGGTCTCACTACCCAGTTTGGACTTGTATTGATCCCCTTGGTTCCAGCCTCCCCTGCATTGGGATTACCGGCATTGGATAGCACACCACTCAGACTTGGTGGCTGGCTCAGAGTGCCCCAGGGGCAGGGCCGGCACCACATGCGGTACCAGGGATCTAACCCTGACCTCTGTGCTTGCCACAGCAGGTGCTTAGTTTGCTGAGCTATCTTGTTGGCCCTCTTTGCCTGTATTTTAATGAAGGTGTTTATTTGCTATTAAATTATGTGTTTTTATATATATTTTTAGTTTAATTCTTTACTAGAAATGTATATTGCTAATATGTTCTCTTAATCTACAGGCTGTCTTCCCATCTTATTGATCATTTCTTTTGCTGAGTAGGAGCTGTATTTAGATATAATGCCACAGGTTTGTTTTAATGTGTGGTCCTAGGTTTTGAGGTTAAATCCAAAACTCTGACTGTCCCGAAAGTGTCAAGTAGCTTTTCCTCTATGACTATTTTTTGGGAAGTTTTGTAGATAAAAGTTTGTAATTCATTTGTGCTAATTTATTGTACACAGTAAACATATCTAATTTCATTTTTCTGCATGTGCATATTTAGTTTTCCAAGCACTGCTGGCTGAACAAACAGCACTTTTTTAACTGTGCATTCTTGGTGCCCTTGTAAAAAATTTGTTGACTTCATAGACTCCGTTTTGTTTCTGGCCTCTTTTCTTTGTGTCCTCTTGGCCTGTGTCCATTCTAATGAGAAAACCATAACCTTGACCACTATAACATTGCATTAAAATTTCAAACAACCCTGAAAATTAGGTATCTTTGTATATATCTGGCTTCCTCAATATCATTCATCATTTTTTAATTTAATAGATTAAAAAAAAATGAAAGATTTTCACACACCTATTCACCCACAGCACCACTCACACTCACACTTACCAAATTATTTTCTTCTGCAATATAAACAATACTCACATGGGGCTGGAGAGATAGCTCAGTGCTCTAAGCCCCTGCCTGGCAGGCACAAGGGCTTGAATTTGTTCCCTGGTACCACATGTGTGCTGCTCTGGTGGCACACATCTGTGATCCCAGCGCTGGGGAGGCCAAAAGCAGGAGGATCACTGTGAGTCCAAGCTCTGTAGTGAGACCCTGTACCAAATACATAAAAATAAATAAATAAATAATCCTGTACCAAATAAAGAATTTAAAATATTTAAAAGGCAACATTATGTACGTAGATGTTCAGTTTAATATTCATTTCTGATTCTTCACATTCACTCTCTGTATATCATTTTTTGACATCATTGATTAGCAGTATATCTGCCAATTGTTTGGGAAACAGCATCTCTACTAACACCTACCGAAACCAAAATTGCATCTGACTACTGTGAAACATTATGTTCTTAAGTATTCCTCTCTCTGATTCAGTTGCCCAAAGAGTAACGAGAGTAGTTGATTTAATGTGAAACAATTTAACGTTCTTCTTCAGGTCATTCAAATTCTATCCTTCCAACCGATGGCAACAGGAAGCTTGGCGTTCTTTCATGGTGTGTTGTCACCCAACATCCTCTGACTTATTTTCTATGTGCTTTGCCTCCTGTGCTCTGGTTCAGCTGCGGTCTTTCAGTTTCTGGACATGGTAAGTAATTGGCCTAGTTAGGGCCAATGCGCTTAAGCATTATTCTACCTGAAATTCTCTGGTTTTGGAACTGACAGGATGAGATATTTTGCTTCATTTATTTTTTATTGGTGCATGTTTGCAGTCATGCTATTTATGAAAGTTTGGTATAAGTTCAAATTTAATGTTGTGAAAGGAATGGTTGATTACTATTTAAACTGAAGGCCATTCTATCCTCATTCTGTATTTCTTTATTGAATTAACATACGTTTACTTCAAGGCAAAAGTTCTTAAAATAATATTTGTTCATCTGTAGAAGACTTCCTCAATCATAACAGACCATCAGTCTTATTATTAATGGCTATCATTTGTTAAGTGCTTATTATGTATCAATTCCTCTTCTAATTTGGAACAGATGCTGACTAAGTAGACTGCATGATGAAGAAGTAAACAGCATGGACTGACTTGTTGTTCATGAACTGAGTTAGAATATACCACAAAGATCGAGTAGCAGACAGCAATGTTCCTGGATTCAAAGGCACAAGAGTGTACACTACCTGAAACGTACAGAAAAAAAGTTCCTGCGATTCATATTCAACTTAAAATTCAGTGAAAAACTTAATAAGAACTGATCAAAGTCATAATCTTTCAGAAAAAAACCCTGAAAGAATGTCTGGCAGTCACTTACTACAAGGCACTTGTCCCTCTGTGGGGGATGAAGAGATTGTTTGTGTAATGAGCACGAGAAAAAGGCAACAAATGGAAGCACAGATGAATAAATTCTGACTTTGTTTATTAATGGAATATGCAAAAGAGCTTGCGTGCGCTGACAGCCAGGCCAGCTATGCACTTGGCCTTGGATTCATTTGTCTGCTGCTGCTTCCAGCCAGTACAGCATTGGTTGGGTCACTTAATTCTTCTGAGCTTCGATTTCCTCAAGTGTAAAAACAGAAATTGTTTCACACATTTTAGATGGAACTGGGTCTTAAAAGAAATAACTATTGTCAATCAGCAACAACAAGAAGAACAGCAAAATAGAATGAACTGACTAAAAGAAACTGTGATGAATAGTTGCCATCCTTAAGTGTAATCTGCTTATCATTCAATTTGATACTATAGGAACTCATTCATTTAGAGATTCCTTAGATAGAAATGAATCAAAGGAGCTAAAACTGAAGGCTTTTAAAAAATTATCTATTTATGAATTCATTCATTTATTTGCACTACTTCCTCAGACCTATTTCTAAAGTTTTCAAGTTTTAGATAGGGTCTCTCTGAGTCACTAGAGTGTCCAAGGTGACTTGAAACCTAGAATTCTCTCCTCAGCCTCCCTGAGTGCTGGATGAGGGCAGGCACCACTATCCCCACATGGAAGGATCCATTTCCAAGGCAGTCTGGTACAGTTGCATCTCATCAACAAGAAATCCAGGTTCTAGTTCTTCATAACAAGCCCACCTCTAACCCGATGACAACATGAATATTGACCCCGACATGTTCTGTTTTATAGACTCAAAACGCATGAAGTTTACCATATAGAGAATAATATAAATAGAAAGAAGGAAGATAGATACCATTATATGGTCACTTCAAATATGCGTGGTCTTTTAAAATGTTAATATTTACAGTCCGTAATTTTGTGTTATATCATTTATCAAAGAATTGCTATATGATGTGACACTAGCTAAGTACCAATACAGGATTTTTCAGCCATGTAGAGTGACTGCTCAAATTTCAGCATGGTAATGTTTCTAATTATGCAGCATTAACTTACATCAGATGGAAATATTCTATAAGACAGATGTGCACTTACTATCTTTTCAAAATTTGAATAATTCTAAATATCTGACACCTAAGAGGCTTTAATTTATTTCACATTTTTAGTCTTTTTATTCATTTATTATTTGGTACATGGTCTTGCTACACAGCTCAGACTCTTAGTGATCCTCCTGTCTCAGCATCCCCAGCATTGGGATTATAGGTGTGCACCACCATGCCCAGTTTCGGTGGCTGACTCAACAGCAAGGTACGAGGTACCAGGGATCAAACCCAGGACCTTGCACTTGCCAGACAGGTGCTTAGACTGCTGAGCTATCTCTTCTGCTCTAAGTTTTTGTTTCTGTTTTGTTTTTAGTCTTTTTATTTACTTTTAGACATGGTATTTGGGATTTATTATTATTATTATTACTTATCATTATTATTATTATTATTATTATTATTATTATTATATCATGCAGGCTTTGGTCAGGTAATATCTTTGCTAGATCTAAAGCAAAAATCCTCTCAGTATATGCCATTTCTCTTTTATTCCCTAGCAAACATTATGTTAATATATGCCCCTTCAATTACTTAGTCACCAAAATAATACCTTTACATGCAAATGTAATCAACATATATTTAATCATGCATAAAGAAAATATGTAGCCCCATGCATAAGCATACATGCAGAAAAGAATAAGAGGTGAGAAAACAACGACGCTATCAAGCAATATAAATATTTTAAGGTGGAAGAACACTTCAGTAGAGAAGAAAATGCACGAATTTGTGAAGGGCTTTTAGGGATGTCTCAAGTTGGCAACTTAGTGAAGTAGGAACCAACTTTTTCTTAGGAAAAAGAAATTCAGTACTTCCTAGAGATCTTGGATTTAAATGTTTAAGAAAATCTCAATTAGACACAAATTCACATTGTAATCGTTCTCATTTATGTCTTTTTTTCTGATGAAAATTAAAGGATTATTTTGAAGAATAGTATACTGCTGAAAATGAAAAACCAAAAAAGTTGGAAAATTCATACCATAACTGTGAACCATTGGTGTATATTGCAATCTAGGGAAATATGTTAGCCTGTATTTTGAGCATCATAGCTATAAACATGTATCTGTTTATGGTCTTCCTTGTTCCTGAGGTTTAGTTGCATCGTGTATCCAAGTCTATCTGGATAAGCTTCTTGATAAGAAAGTCAGAGCCTTAAGATTTTACTCCAATCTCACAAAGATCTTTCTTACATATCAATTGATCTTTACTCTATTGGTAGCAAAAAGAAAGAAATATGAATGTGCAAAGTATGGTTTAATCAAAGACTGCTCAGAAAGAGAAGCCCTCTTTCTCTTATATCTTTTGCTCACACCTCTGATGCTTCACTGTTAGAACATTTCCTGGGTAGAACATTGTGCTCCAGTTTCAGCTCACCTCATCTACCTAGGAATGTGTAGATGTATGAATTCCACTAAATCTTTCACTGATAGAGCTTACACAGACTCACATGTTAGCTTGAAAGTTTTAACTTTAGAAAACAAACAGAAAACTGGGTCTCTTGTGTTTCATCACCTCAGCAATTTCTTTCACTCATTTTCATATTTTGATTTTGATCTTAGAGCCCTCATATTAGTCATCTGAATACACATATTTTAAGCTTCCTCAGCTTTGATCAAATGGATTCTACACTGCACATAGCTCACCAAATCATATGCTTACCTACTTCACCTTGAGGAATCTGTTGAACAATGAAAAGTATTGAGTGGAATACATTATTTCTTTTGCATTGATTTTGAGTAAGTTTATATGCTATTGGTCATTTGAAGTTTCTTTACTTTTTATTATATTTTGGTTTTGATTTTAATATTTTATATTGTTTTTTAAATTTTTCATGTATTTTTTATCAATGTTTTCTGACATGTTTTTTTCATTATTTTCTGATAATGGATAGTTTTTAACTTTATATATACTTCACATATTTATTTTATGTGTAAATTTTATATTTTAATAATTTATATGTTTCTATTTTCCATCACCTGCTATATAATTTTCTTTTGTTTTATTTGTTTCAGTTTTGTTTTGTGTTTTGAGACAGGATCTCAACATGGAGTTCAGGCTGACCTTGAGCTCATGATGTAGCCCTGGCAGGCCTGTAGCTTGCAAGCATCCTTCAGCTTCATCCTCCCAAGTACTGATTCAGGTGTGGGCTGAAATGCTTGACCCACTGCAAATTTCATGGTCTCTGTTCTAACTCAAAGAATGTCCTCTATCTCTCTGTTTATGGTCACATGGTTCTCTCTTTTCATCCAACAGAGACCTATTTAATATGATTCACACATAAAAGGTTACGTATATTAACTTTTCATTATTTTATAGTCACATTATAAAGAAAATCACAGTAGATTAAATTAATTTCAATGCATAATTTATTTACCCCAATATATCTCATGTATTACCATTCAACATCTAAGCACTACACAATTACTTTAGAAGTACTTGATATGTTCTTTTCTATATTTTTAAGTTGGTGTGTATTTTACACTTACAACACATCTCAGCTTCATAAGCAGTATTTTAAGAGCTCAATAGCCATGAAAGTCCCATAGCTACCTTAGAAGTGCCAATTCAGGATTGTAGATTTTCTGGGGTATTTTTGTCCAAGTCAACAGTAATATTTATTGACAGAAGTTCAAATACGTGTTTTTGAACTTTGGAAATACAAATACTTTGACTCTCACTCTGGAAATACAAATAACTGTTTGATTATAGTCTTTTCTGTGCTTTCTTCAAAAAACTTGACTCCAATGAATGGTTGACTAGTATGTTTGGAGTCCCTCCTACAACCATTCCAACCTGCAGATACCAGTGGCTATCGCTAGGGGCGATGCCAGCACATCTCGGGGCCAGGTTGGGATGCTGGGGGTCTAACCGGCTTCTCAGTTTGCTGGGATGTAGAATTACATCGTTTCACTTCTCTCTCCCTCTTTGGTAATTTACACATGAAAGGGAAAGGTTATTTATAATTTGTCATTCTAAACTTAGAAATTTTCCAGAATATTCAGTATATGATTTTATCCCTTCTTGTGTGTTTATTTTCTGTGTGTTCACACGTTCTGACTTTACACTACTGTCAAAAACATCATCTGGGACTAATGCGCCTGCTTAGGCAGAGTGCAGGGACCGGGTTCAATCCCAGCACAACAAGCCAGCCAGCCCCACCCCTGGAGTGTGCTGAGATGGCGACTGACACTGGGCGTGAAATTGCACATCTGCAATCCCAGTTCTTGGGAGGCTGAAAGCAGGAGGATCACTGTGCGTATATTTTTCTTGTGGGAAGCTCCATTTTTCATGAATTGCTTACAATTTTCCAAAATTATTGTTTCTCTTTAATTTTTTCTGATTCTTAGACTAAATTTTAAGGTTCAAGATTATTTTTAGTGAATTAGCATTTTGGGTTATTGTCTAGATAGACGGGATGAATATGAAATCAAAATGACTGCAGCAAAATTGTTTCATGATTTTTTGGTATAGTAAAAAAAAATCAACTCTTATATGTACTTCCATGCTTATTTCGTTATCAGATGGAAAAAATAATTCTTCAGTCACTTACTAGAAGCCTGTAAGAGCAGTACAGAAGATGGAATGAACTTATCTTTATACATTAAATCTTTATAAAGTTAATATTGACTTCATACATTTAAAATCTTTGTACTTTTAAGGTCACCATGTAACCATCAAAATGGTAGATAAAAAGTAGAAAAGTATATGCACCATTCTACTTTAAAAAATAGATTTAAGTTAAAACATGAATTCATTTTTAATAAAAATTTAGTTTCAAAGTATTATATTAGCCAATGATAAACAATATTTTCAACAGCTTATGTAATTTATAAAGAAATTTTATGCTATTCGTTTTTCTTTAAAAACAAATCATATTGGCTCATGTAATCAGCAAAACTTTTAAAGCTAGATAGATTGTACTATCAAACTTCATTTTTCTAAATGTTATTTTTCAAAAGCAACTCAGGGATAACTGTAACCATAATTCTATGTGCAAGCCTATGTATTTATGCATACAATTTTAGTTGAAAGACAAAGAAATAGAGGAAACACCATGACTGTATAAATACAAACCAACACTCTTGAAAATATGCATTATGATAATTGAGATCGCTTCGATAAAAAAAAATTAAGCATATAGTCTACTCTTGTTGAACTGTTTTCTTTTTTACTCTTTAGAACAAACATCTGTGCAGCCTGGTTTCTCTTTTTGGTAAATGAATAGGACCTTTGAATATTTGAAATTATGCAGGTTAGTGTAAAATTTTACTTTGAAGTGAACTTCCAATCAACCATCAAATAAAAATGTATTAGTGACTCTGTTGTTCACTGCATAGCTTCATGTTGTTTTGAAGACATTTATAAATCTATAGAGAAGCATCTAAGAATCTGGCTTTCCCCATTCTCACTCTGGTAACATCTTTGTATAAGATTTCACATTCCACTAGACATTGTTTTTGGTGATAGTGGGGCTTGACCTCCAGGGTTTCTTACAGAGCCTCATCTCCAAGCTTTTCCTTTTAAGTCTTGAGACAAGATTAATTATCTCTTAAGTCACTCAGTTGCTTGGACTGGGCTCAAACTTGCAGTCCTCCTGCGGCAGCCACTCAGTGAGGAGACGACAGCCGTGCAGAAGATGTTATTATACACATTCTCCTACACTTCGTAACACGGCGCACACATCTTCAGTGAAGTCTTTCCATATCTACCTCTTGTCCATATTGCTTAATGTCTTTATGTAGTGTTTAATCTCAGTTATGTTTTGGCATATTCCTCTTGGTGTTAACTGCCATAGTTCAATGCTAGGTAATCTTTTCTTTCTATTCTCAACTCTAGCTATGCTATCTTTCATACCCATATCCTGTCATTTGCTTTATAGATTATATACTGATCTAAAATTACAGCCACTTATTTCAACTCTACACCTTTATATCATGTAATAACACACTGCAAATAAAATAGAATTTGTGTTGAATGAAGTGGGAAAGAAAAATGCCTCTCAACTTTTCCTCCACATTCTTTCATTTTAGAGTCGATCACTCCTTCTCCAAATGATTTTAAGTTCCACTTCATCTTTCCTCTTCTGAGTTATATCTATCTTGTTTGTATAGTCTTCCATTGTTTACTTCCATGTTTGCCTTTCTAATTGCCTGCACCCACAGACCTTTTAACACAGCTAACAATGTCACCACGTAACTCTCAAACATAAAATGTTTCCAAGGGTTCTTTTGCCTTCTAGATAAAATGTAAATTCCTCCAGAACAACATGGAGTCTGCGTTGGTGGTATAGTGGTGAGCATAGCTGCCTTCCAGAACAACATGGACATTTGCATCACCTGTGATTGTGCCTGTAATTTCTTGGTCCTATTTCTTCAGTCCCTGTGATAGACTCACAGGTATTTCACCTCTCCTCCTCCTTGTCAGACAACTTCATATATATTTTCACATATATGCAGGATACCATGTTTGCATTCTTAAGCAGAATTGGCTCACATACATAAGATATCTCAATTTCTTTTTTCATCTACTTTCTCTCTTTTCTTCTTCCCTCCTTATATCTTGATATCATTTTTTTCTGAAAGATCTGCCTGTTTCCTATTACTTATCTTTTAGTTTGTTCTTTACATTTTGGTTTTCTCATATAAGGAAAAACGTGACATTTAAGCAGGTGTCTTTGAATTATTCCACTTAACAATGAAGTTTCTTTTTTTTAATCTCTTATTTATATTTTATTTATTTATTTATTTTATGGTGGAACCAGGGATTGAACTCAGGCCCTTGAACTTGCCAGCCAAACACTTATTCTACTGAGCCATCTTCTGGACCCCCAACAGTGAAGTTTCAAGGTGTATCTGTTTTCATACAAAGTATTCGTTTGTCTTTCATTATGGCAGAATACTACTCCACTGTGTGTGAATACATTTTTCTTATCCCTTCATCTGCTGGCAGGCATATCAGTTGCAACCAAGACTTAGCTCTTATGAATTGTGCTGCTGTAAACAGGGGTAAGCAGGTATCACTGCAGTGTGATGTTTTTACCACTTTTGTAAAGATACCTAGAAGGGGAATAACTGGGTCAAGGAGAATTTCCAGTTTTATGTGTTTGAAGAGTCTCCATACTGATTTCTATATTATATCCACTACATTTTTAGTAGAATTTAAACTAATCCTGCTACTTGTTCACTAGACATCAGATAACTCTTTTAAATACTACCCCGTTGTTAAGTGCTTGTTCATCCCTTCATAAGCCAGCAAAGGTATTCTTCTTACGTACTTATCATTCTATTTGTATCTAGTTTTTTATTTAATTAATCACCATCTCATTAGATTCTCACAACTTCAAATTTTTAGTGTATGATTGTGGCTCACTGTTATGTAATTAATGTTGATCTCATGCCTGGGACCTGGTACATTTTCCATAAGTATTTGTGTCATTAAAAACACATTTGAAAGTAAATTGTGAGAACAAAAGAGTTATGATTCATGAACCAGGAAATATGTAAAACAGCTCATCTAAAATGAAAAGTATTAAGTTGTCTTAGAGAGAAAAATGATGCTTCAGACTTTGAAGTTCTTTTAATTCAGATTCATGAAAAAGTCAAACGTAGTTCAGCATCATTGTCTCTTTGTCTTAGTTGCTTTTTCATCACTGAGACAAAATATACAACACCCAGAATTAGAGGAAAAGCTCACTTTGCATCACAGTTTGGTGAGTTTTCAAATCATAGATAGTTGGCTCCATGGCATGTGGAAGGCATAGGGGCATGGCAGAGGAAAAATGATGGTCAGGTAAACAGATAAAAGCAACCCTAAGTTCTTTCTTTCCCTTCATATTATGTCGTGGCTATAACATGCTGCTTGGTGGCACCACACTTAGATTTAAATTAAACTATTCAGTAGAATCATCCAGTTTTCCCACATTCATCTTGCCACCATCTACAAAAACTATATCTATGCACACATAAACCTTTGGGGGCTATCCAAATATAAACTCCAGGACCCTATAAATCTAGTCTGATACTTTCTGAAAAAATGTGAATTTTCCAACTTCCTCTGCTAGTGACTCTGATAGCTTCACCAGATAACAAACTAGAACTGACAGACCCAGCACATTGCAGGAATTGCTGATGTTGGGGTACTGGATTCAGAATGAGACATACAAATAGAATCTGGCCAAAGAAGTTAGACAGTTGATATATGAAGGAAGAAAGATATGTATATGTTTTCATTTGATTTGCCTGACTTTAGTCATGTAAAAATAGCACAAAATTTACTGAATACACACCTTCATTATATTTACATGGCAAAAGAGAGGCATAAAGTAATGTCCCTAAATCTGTAGGTAGAATAATTCTCAACTAAAACAATGGAGTTAAAACAAAGTAAAAAGAGGGAATATGCAGAAGTCAAATCGAATGGGAGAATACTATCTTATGAGGAAGGACAATGGACATATATATAGGCATAGAATGACAAATGCACTGGTCAAATTTTTTTTCCAAAATGGTACATGTGATAGATAGAAGAAAACTCCTAGATTATGACAAATCATGAATTTACATTTCTTGCTTCAGGCTATGGAAAGTCATTAACTATTTTAAGTAGAAGAGGGGCATGAATAATTAGTATAATTATCATGCTAGAATAATTATCAAAATTATTCTTGTTGAAATAATTATTCTAGTGACTGTTCTACATGAAAGAGGAGGAAATCCAAAGTAGGCAAAAGACCAATTAGTAGATAGTTGCAGTAGTTTGCTAAGGTGATTTTAATTAATGTACCTAACATTTAGTTGCTTAAAATGAAGGTTTTCTCATAGTCCTGGAAGGTAGAAGTCTAAGCTCAAAAGATTGGCGAGGTTGGTCCTTCCTCTGTCTCTCTTCTAGAGTTGGGCAACTTGCTGAGATTCTTCACCGTTCTTAGACTAAAAGTGTGCGGCCCAGTCTTTCTCTTCGTCCATATGTAACATTGGCCTGTGCACGTGTCTTCCCTTTCATCCAAATTTCCTTTATTGAAATTTTGCTGGGTTAAAGATCTCCACCCTTATGAGCTCATCTCCATTTAAATACTCTCTACAATAAGTCTATTTACAAAACATAGACTCTTTGCCATTGGAGTAAAGGAGTGGAATATCTAAACATGGAGAGATACATTAAAACCATAAGATTTGGTGGCATTAAGGACTTTTGTGAGCTAAATGTTGGAGAGGAGAGTGCAGAAACCACAAGGTACACATTGATTTATTTTTATATCTTTATTTTTTTCAAGAGAGTGTCTCATCATGTAATGCAGGATGGCTTTGAACTTGCGGATGTAGTACAAGCTGAACTCCAACTCATGGTGATAATACTGCTTCAGCTAAATTCTGGGATTACAGGCCTGTGCCACTACACCCAGTTAGACATAATTTCACAATATAGAAGAGGCAAGGGGCTGGGGAGACAGCTCATCGGTCTAAGTGTCTGCCTGGCAAGTGTAAGGACCCAGGTTCAATCCCTGGTATCACATGCTGTGCAAGTCCCTTGCCTTGCAGGCTACCCAAACTGGGCATCATGTGCACAGCTGTAATCCCAGCACTGGTGAGGTTGAGACAAGAGGATCACTATGAGTCTGAGCCACATAGCAAAGCCCTGTACCAAATAAGTAAATAAATAAATAAATTTTAAAAAGTGACAATATGGCAAAGAGAAACAAGGACACCTCAAAATTTCTCATTTGGATATTAGGATTGTTGATAACATCATTCAATAAAGTGAAATTCCTGTCCAGGTAATCCATTTGTAGTCCATCATTTTATCTTTCAATTAAATTCAGAAACATCAAAAATATATTTTGAAACTCAGAACATCTCAGTTTACTTGTCATCCTTGGATTTGTGTTGATCATGATATTTGTTCAGTCTTTTATAGTCTATTAACATTAACTTGTTGAGTTGAGGTTAAACTTGCTAGATAGTCTGCTTATTGGGTTTAGGTGTACTTGATCTGACATCCTTTCTTCTGCATTGTCTACACCTGCATTAAACTGGCCAATGACATTTCTACTCAGGCATGCAAAAGAACGTACTGATCACTCTATTTAAAATTAAATTCAATTTATCCCTTGCTAAAGCTTTTCTATTCCACCAAATATAACTATTTCAACACACTGTTGAAGGCAAAATATATCCTGAATGTTTGTTTAGATACACACAAGTTTTTTAAGAACTAGTCAAGTAGCAATTTTTAGAAGTTGACACTTCCTTTGCTTTAAAATACTGTAAGAGATGGGAGTAACACATGGGAGTCAAACAAATAAGCAGAAAACACAGTTGAAATATTGATCACACAACGAAAAAAATGAGAAAGATGAAGTGGTATATGAGGTTGACTAAAAACACCTTTAGTGTGGTTGCAGTTGAGTTGAACTATGTGTAGTGAATTCCTCGTGGATAAAGAAAGACATGTCTGTGCCTAAAAACCCTTAAAAAGTAAACTTGGAAGGATGAATATTGTTTGACATTTTAATTAGAAAAGGCAGACAATATGTCTAGAGGGAGTAAGAGAAGAATGCAGTTGGAGTTGGCATTTTAGGAATAAGCTTGTTTCATATGTGTTAGATTGAAATGCTGTAATGAGTAGTGATGCTACCAAGGACAGTACACAGAGGTTGAGGGAGAGAGCTCTTGGAGAGTCAAAGCTAAGTGTAGTTGTTTTGTGTATATTTCAGTCTATTAGATGAGAATGATCCAAAGTAATTGTGGTTTTGGTGTTATAATTCTGTGATTACATACGTTGTTATTGAATTGTATGCATTAACTAGGTGAACAGTATGGAAGGGGACTTTAGACTCAAAACATGTAGGAGTTGTATGTTTAAGAAGTGGAATGTAAGAGAATGAATTCACTCTAATGAAGGATGATTCTTTTTGGTAGTGTCCCTCAATTCTAGAAGATCAATTAGTAGAACTAGTGCAATAGATCAGAGAGTTGACAATGATGGTAAATTACAAAAATAGTCATTCCAGATGTGGTTATTGACGCTTATGTTAAAAGTGAGAATGATGTAAATTGAGGACAGTTGTGTTTAGGCTAGTGAAAGAAAGACATAAATCATGAATTATTCAAGAGTTTTGACTTGAAGGACTGGATAAAGTACTATTTCAAACATGGCTGGCATATCAGAGACTTTTTGAGGAGAGTTGTCTTGACAATGTTGAGATGCATAAAATATCAAACCAATAGTACTAAGAGGTTTTTAGTTTATTTGTTTATTTATTTTTTAAGCTAGCTGAGCAGTCATGGTTACAAACATATTGTCAGTACCACACAATTCTATGCAGTGAGAGCAGAGACACACTGCTTAATGCTGCTTTATGGAAAGTTTTTCTGACCCAGTTTTGGGGAGTGCTGGGCAGACTCCAGCATCACCTGCTACAAGGATTTCTTCTGAGGATGAAATGCTCTTTGCCCAAAAGCACACACTGTTAGAGCAGCAGTCATTCAAGAACTGACTGTTTGAGCATATAAAGTTTAAATTTGAGAGAGACAATTCAGTGCTCTATTCTCAAGAATTCCCCATGAAACTGGAAAAGATTTTATTAATTTACATTGGAGTCTACTTTGTCTACCCCATTTCTTCCCCTCTGATCCACAAATATTGATCGCTAGTAAATAATGACCAGCATACCAAATTCCATCTTTGTGCCTCTTTCCAGATACACCAAATATGAGCATTAAACATTTGACAAGCTCTGTTATGGAGTGAGATATATAAAGAAAATATACTTTTGACAGGTGTAGACACAGGAAGGGTTATAGAAAGAAAAAATCATGATGTGTGTGTATAGACAGTACAGTTGGGATAGATAACGCTGTGCTTCTACATAATTCTATGATAGGCAAGATCTGCACTAATTGTGGTTGGACAGGATATTATGTCGGCTTTTAGTGCTATGGTCATCCACTAGGTAAATAATTATTGAATTTTTGATATAATTCAGCTATAAAAAAACCT
>PVKA01030593.1:11846-27242 GCA_004027165.1 Ctenomys sociabilis | reverse complement strand
AGGGAAGGAAAGGAGGGAAGGAAGGTAGGCATCCACCATGCCTTGAAAGCAGCGGGCTGCAGATTGAAACCTCTAAAAGCTACAGCCAAAACAGACTTTTCTTCCTTTTACTCATGTGTCAAGTATTTTTGTCTCAGCAATAATGAAAATAACTGGTCCAGAGAGATGGCTTAGTAGAGTAAGCGCCCCCTGGCAAATGCAAGAGTTCCATTCCCAGCTCCACCAAATAAATAAATAAATAAAATAATGAAAGTAACTGAGACACACTCTTCCAGGAGACCCATCGCTTCCCTCAGCAACTCTGTCCCAACAGCACATTCTACTTATTAATCCACTAGTAAGAATAGGGTCCCCACAATCCAATCACTTTCCAAAAACTTCAACTTTGAATACAATATTACCCTTTTGGGAGATAACAGAGTTTTAAACCTTAATGCAGTATATAGTGTGTTATTTTGCTATTCTTTGCCTCCATCATAATATATTTAGGACAAGTTTATTCCTCATTCAATAAAATCTACTCAGATTTTATTAAGTTACTTAGATATGAAGTTTGATTTCTTTCTTTTTTTCATGTGGTACTGGAAAACAAATACACAACCTTGCCCATGTGTTACATCCCAAGCTTTCTTTTTTTCCTTTTTAATTTTGTGGCAGATGCTTTGAAATTGCTAAATTGTCCAGCTGGGGTCAAATATGTGACCCCTCTGCCTCAGCTACCCAGAGTGCGGAGATTACAGGCATGAACCATCACACTGAGCTGTATAGCTGTTTATTTAGATGCTTTTGAAAAACATTTGTCTGTTTTACTATTAACTTTCCCTTATTCTACTTATTAACTCTTTCTGTAGTTCTTAGTAAAAATATTGTATATCTTTTCATGCTATTGTTGTATCTTAATACTTCTCTTTTCTGTTTCATCTTTACATCTCTGACTACATTATAGGTAGTCTCAGTGAAATTATCTTCAAGATTAATAATTGTGTCTATAACTGTACTCAGACATGTAATTTCTTAACTTTTAAAATTATTTTTATTGTCATATATGGAAGCTCTACTTCATTATTGTAGAATTTCTTTTGTTGTACAGAAGAGATTCAGTACAACAGTCTCAGGTTCTTCTTCAAAGCTTTCATTTATTTAAGTGTACACTTCATTATTTTATTTTGTGTATCACAAGTTGAAGAACTCTGCGCTGTTCTTTCTGATAAATTTGTCTTACTATAGCTTATGGACTTATGTGTCTGATGTGAGCTCCTCGTTTTCCTTGAATCTTTGTGGGATTACCTCAAGATCTAGCTTGGATTTATTTTACATTAAAAGAGGATTTATGATAGATGTTGGAGAAAGCATGTAGTGTGGATCACATTTATATTATAGAATTAAGCCAAAATTTCATGTGCAAGGTGAGATTTGTTATCAATTTGTTTTTCTTTCTTTCCTTATGTCAACAATGTCAAGGTGGTCAAATTACTTGGATGTCTCCATCCTATGGACATTATTATTGCTGTTGTTGTTATTATTATTAATTATTGTTATTATTGTTGTTGTTATTATTATTATTAATCCTACCACTAATGTGGAATTGGGGGCTCCAACTTATTCTCACATCTTTCACCGAACCTCTCATAGAGAATAAGCATGAGATCCATCACAGCCTCCTCTTCCCCCAGTTAGCAAATTTAAGGCTCCCAGTGTGAGCTGAAATCATCACGTGTTTGAAGTCAAGACATAGAAGGGATGGATTTATCCTGGTGACGTTGTCAATCACTCATGTTCTCTCTCTAGGGTAATACACTCTTTAAAATGCATGAAACAGGGCCATTCTTATGTCATCATTTCCTCCTTATGATTTTACTATTATAGTCCCTTAAAGAGGAAAGCCTCCCCTCACAAACTTCATGAGTAGAGTCACCACGTTCAACAAATGAATGAACCGACCAGCATGGAGAGGTACATGTGCATTTCTCATAAATAAGAAATAATTTTTTCATATAAGTACAATGATGGGAATATATTTGCATCAAACACTTTTATTGTTTATTTGGATGTTCTGTATTTTCTCTGCTGACTCAAACACAAAAATGCACATATCTCATGTACAAAAAGTAGAAAAAATGACCGATTCTCTACTTCACTGGCCAATTATGCCAATAAGGAAAATAACAGATTGGCTGGAAATAATGTGGAAGTCTCATACATGTATCTGTAAAGGTTACTAAATGTCTTAACATCCAGCAGAAAAGTATAATAATGAGGTATATAAAGTAAAGTGATAATAATATGCTGAGCTGTAAATGGCTCTAGTCAACAACTTCTGCGGATAACCCACTACTATTGTGGACTGCTGTACTGTGTTGGATTGTTTTGCTGAATTCAAGCACCTATAGTATTTAGATGCCAATGGAATACCCATCTCTGACAGGACTTAACAAAAAGGGAACAAAAGGAAGGACCATTCTGTATTTATATATACAGAACAGTTAGGATAAATATGCAGTACTTTTGTGTAATTCTATGAGAAGAAAGATTTGCACCAATAGTATTTGGACAGGATATTCTGTCTGCTTCTTGTACTATGGATAACCACTAGGAAGATAATAATGTAAAATGTATTAATTATTAAAACTATACTATAAGTCAGCTTTAAAAAAAAAAGATAGGTATACAGCTACATTCTCTTAATTCAATGAGTAGAGAAATCTTCTCTAATAGTGTTTATGAACAGAATATCATGTCTGCACCTTGTAAAACAAATAGCCATTAAGAAAACAATATGAAATGTATTAATTATTGAATCTGTTCAACTAATATGATTTGAAATTGCCTCATTGCTATTTGTTCTTCAATAAAATTATTAAAAGAGGCTACTAAAAATATAACATTCATAACAGAGATATATATTATTTCATTAAAATTCTGAAAATTTGCTGAATTTCTAGTGTGTTAAAATGAAGTTTGAAATTAATTACAAAACTAGAAACAGAAACCTTTAACAATTAAACTTCAACATTTTCTTAAGAATTAAAATCTGCTCTAAAAGTCACAGTAAAGGAGCTGGAGATATATATAGCTCAACAGTTTAAGAGCCTGCCTTGCAAGCACAAGGCACTAAGTTTGATCCCCAGTGCCACAAAAAATAAAATAAAATAAAATAAAATAAAAATTCACAGTAATGAAAATGTAACACAGAAAATTGAGCAATATAGCCAAAGTTGTATTTCGGGATTTAATCCGTAGCCTAAGAAACAAAGTTTTTAAAATTTGTCTGGCTACAAACCCATATTTTACCACCTTGCAAGTGTACTTATAGAATCTATAGAATGAATGTGCACCTATGGAATCAGTGTTCTACAACAGCATTATTTGGGCCATCACAGAAGGTCAGAGTTTAGGTTTGTTGAAGGAAAGAACTGTGGACTGACAGTATGATCTGCTCTGCCCTACACGTTTGGACCACTCTTCTTCCTCACTCGTTTCCTACTGCTGCCCCCCCCAACTCTTCTAGGGACTGGCACCTTTTTGCTGTTCACGAGATTTGACCAATGCCTACCTACTGGGGGGCTTTCGCAGCAACTGTTCCTTTGGTTTGGAACAGCATCTCCATTGAGAATCACCTGACCCTTGCCCCTCAGCTGTTTAAAGCTTTTGTTGAATCGTTAACTTTTCAGTGAGGCTTATTGTTATTGTAATATTTAAAACTGAATTTCTTCTGATCTCTGTTTCTTGTTCTGATTTTCACTTTCCTGTAATATTTACCCTTCTTGTTGTCCTCCATAATTTACTCTTCGGTATCTTACTTTCATCTTCTGCCTCTTCCTGAGGAGAGTAAGCCTATGGGAGACAAGACTTTTGTCTGTCGCATTCACCAATGTATCCCAGTGCTTAGACAGCCTTTGGCACATGGGGAAATAGTCACTCATTTAAAATGTTTAATAAATACATGGCTAATAATATTTGGTTGGGATTAAGAAGGGAGGATGAATAAATTAAAGAAAGACAAATAGAAAAGCACCGCACTTTGTTTTTCATTTAAGAATCTGTGTCACTTGAGTTAACAAGCTCCATGATCAGGGACAAAGCATGGAAGAGAATTTCACTTCTAAAACTATCAATGGAAAGACAATCTCTAGTAGTTTATTACCCCAGGGGATCTCCACAATCCTGTTTTGATGATGGAAACATATTTCAATAGCACAGGCATCATCTGCAAGTTTCCAGACCTAGCGATGTTTTAGACAAACATACTAATTTGATACAAAATAGAAATAAGCCACGATTTGAGCTGATCCTTATTAAATAATATGTCAATACAGTTCCTAAAGCTCATTCTTTACAAACCTATTTTCCACATAGGTTTTAATTTTCTAAAAGCTTTTCTATTTCTCATTCTTTGATAACTCTCAACAGATTAGAAAACGATAACCCAGAGACTCTTAAAATTCAAAGAATAAATCAAAATGTCATGTACATCTGAAGTTATCCTCATAGCCCATCTCTCTTATCAGGCCCTTCATCTCTAGAAATGGAATAGCTAGAGCCAGCCACACAGGGATTGTGTATGTCCACAGTTCTCTGATTCACCAAGATGCTGCTGCTGAGCCCATTAGGCTGCTATGAATAATGTACTACGTGTGTGTTTCCCATTTGCCCTTTTATGAGCACTTTTGGGTGAACTGCAAACTCATTTCACGTCATTTATTTCCCTAGTCATTCAAAGTTTTGCACCCAAGTCTGCACAGACATTGTAGATCCAAGCCTCCAACTGCGTGATTAAAAAGCGAAATCAACCAGCATTGTTTGCACAACCAAACATGACCTCACTGCTAAAGCTTCCCCTCAGAACCCAAGGTGAAACTCTCTCCTTCAAGTTAGAAGGGACTCCTGACACAGAGAGCTTGAGCAGCATGCCACTGTGGGAAGGATGATGAAGGACAGGTGACACTCTGAGAACATGATAATAAGGCTTGCTCTGAAGGGTGAGTAGTACTGTGTGCCTTATATTTGAATATTTTATCATTTATTTCCTTTAAAACTAGAACAGAAATATACACCCAGAAATTGGAGCACTTGGGTTGATTTTAAATAATACATCACCAATGTATTACAAAGAGGCCCCAAGAAATATTCTTTTTGTAAAAACAGGAAGACAGTGGTAGAGGATGAAAGGAACACAGAGGTGCACTGAAAAAAAATCCCTCCAGGGGGATTCTGAAAGAGTTTGGGTCACAAAGCAAGAAGAGACCATTGTTCATTGCTCTGAAAACCAACTTTTCCCCGGTTTGTACCTTTCTTCAGTCAGGAAAGTAAGAGTGCAGGAAGGAAAGAAACTATAATTGAGCCAGGCCATGCAGATGTTTTAAACTAGTTATTTCAGTTGCCTGAAGAGTTACCTGTGATACAAGACCCAAAGCCGGCTGAGGTTCAGTGACAGGTCCAGGATCACAGAGATAGTTTGGAAGGGCACTCACATTTCAGTCTTGATCAGTTTACATCACACACAGAGTTCTTCTTGTTCTCAGGATCACAAACATGGGATCCCTTGAGAAGGTGTTAGTGTCCTGCTCTCTGAGTTAACCCTCTCCTTGGGTCATACACTATCATAGAAATTAATGCATTAGCTCTGGCTTCCGTATGTTGTGTTATCAAAAACCTCATCACTTCTGAATGCTATAGAATATTTCTCATTTTCCATCTTGGTCTGAGCCAAGATGCTTAGATCTAGGTGTTATTATAAACACACTCAGTAGTTTGACCCTTAGGTTTGTCATATTATGTATTTTCCTTTCTTTCATATGTTGGCTTCTCATATTTTACAATTGTTTCATGTTACTCTTAGTACACTATCTGTATGGATGTATTTTTGCAATATACATTCCTTAATGACAAGGCTCTGGAAGCACTGTCAGAGGAGGCTTAGACTGAGCTATTCTACCTTCACATGAGCACTCCTGGAAATAACTAGAATTTCAGACCAATGCCATCTAACAAGTGCAGTCATGAGACAGGTAATGACTGGAAAATGCTATCTAATACAAGCGCAAACACTGAGCCTGCAAGCAGCTTGTGGTGGATAACGAGTCTTATAAGCATTCTGCTGTTAAACAGGCCCTTCACCAGACATCTGGGGTGGCATGAGGAAGCTGAGGCTGGGGAATGATTCACATCTATCTCATAACCATGGAGCACTTTCTGTAGTTCCTCAGTTTGGACCAACTTCTGCCAACTCCAAAAGCTAAGTAGAAGAGCTCAGAGGTACAGACCTCAGTAGCAGGTAACCCAATTTCTCAGAGGTTTACACAAGTGTACGTTTCTCCTTTATACCATGATGTTTTCTAGATTTTCTAGGAGCTCTGTTCCTCATACTTTACTCTTCAAGCTAGGCTATGAAGCATATACCAATTGTAGGGACACAGCCCACCGATATTGTACAAGAAGAGTTTCTACCTTGATGTGGAATCTGTTACCTTCTCGCCTATTCCATTGGCCCATTGGGTCTAAGGACAAAGGGAGTGCAGTCTTTGTTTTTTAAAATGTGTTTAGTACAGGGTCTATAGAGTCTACAGAGTCTCACTATGTAGATCAGACTCATAGTGATTCTCCTGTTTTCAGCCTCCCAAGCGCTAGTCTCAATAGCAGTCTCAGCATGCCCCTGGGATGGAGCCAGCGTGACACACTGGCGATGGAACCCAGGCCGCTGTGCTCTGCCTAAGCAGGTGTTTTAGTCTTCTGAGCTATCTGGCCGCTGTGCTCTGCCTAAGCAGGTGTTTTAGTCTTCTGAGCTATCTGGCCAGCCCTAGGAGTGCAGTCTCACAAGAGACTTGAGAGAAAAGTGGAAGAATGCACTAGTCTTAGGTCTAGTGTTAGACATGCCTGCTAGGATTGCCATACAACATATCACGATCTGGTGGTTTAAATGACAGACTCTAGTTTTCCACAGTTCTAGAGACTGGGTGGCCAACACAGCCCAGTTTCTTCAAGGTCTCTCCCATGGGCTTTCAGATGGCCATCTTCTCCATTTTCACGCAGTCTTTCTTATACCTGCACGCCGATCTCTTCCTATAAGAAGTCACCTTGTATTGATAGGGTCCTCCGTAAGACCCTCACTTAACTCAGCCATCACTTTATAGACTTTACCTACACATGTGGTTACACATCAGTGTACTTGGGTTTAGGTTGTCAACAGCGAAATCAGAAGGACACATTTCACCCATGCCTGTCCCCTGCTCGCTGTCATTATTTGCTCTCTGGATCAGCATCTTCTCTCCAGTCAATTGCACAGTGAACAGGAAGTTTGTTGCACACAGGGCTTGCAAGAATGTATGCAGAATTACATGCTGTGGGCCGGAACTCTGTGAGCAAAGAACACAGATCCCCAATTCTTCTTCTGGAAGGACACCACTCCATACACTGACTTCTCCTTGTATGGACTAGTGTGAGAGCGGCTTAGCAGCAGGGAAATAAATGAACACACTGAGCAGCGTGAGATTATGTGCCAGATGTTCAGAAGAGTGCCTAGAGGTACCAGAAGGATAGCACCTGGAAAGCTTGAAGGCACTTAAGTCCTGGGGGAAGGGAGAACCCTGCTACAATCATACTATGAAGGTGCCCATTAGACCATCTATGGCCTGCCCACAACAACCTATCAGAAACAGAAATATACTTCTTTTCTTTTTCTTTTTCCTTTTTTGTATTTTATAGAAGGGTCTACAGGATGTTCAGAGTGTCATTGCAAGATTGGACTTGTAGTTATCTGACTATTTACAGCCTCTTGAGAGCTGGAATTACAAGCACATGCCACCACATCTAGTCTCAATCACTGTCTTAGTGTGCCCCAGGGGGAGGGCCAGCATGTCAGGCCCAGGGATTGAACCCCTGGCCCCTGCACCCGCTTGCAGGTTCTTTAATCACAAATGTATTTCTGTTCTACTTCCCAAACATGCAAAGGTTTCATGTTGCTTTTTTTTTTTTTTTTTTTTTTTTTTTACCAAATGGGGATCAAACTCGGGCTCTTGTGCTTGCCAGGGAAGCGCTTATTCCACTGAACCATCTCCCAAGTGTTTATACATCTTAGATGTCTGTAGTTTTTTTGTTTGTGTTTTTTGGCAGAACCAGGGATTGAACTCCAGCCTTTGTGCCTGCCAAGGAAGCACTAATCCCCCCGAGCCATCTCCCTGGCCCTGTTTTTTTTTTTTTTTTTTTTTTTTTTTTTTTTTTTTTTTTTTTTTTTTTTTTTTTTTTTTTTTTGTGGCACTGGAGATTGAACTCAGGACCGTGCGCTTGCCAGGCAAGTGATTATTCTACAGAGTTTTCTCCCTGGCTCATGTTGCTTTTAAATCCAAACTCCTAATCATGAACCTGAAGCCCCCAGATAAACTGGCCTCTGCTCACCTCTCTTTCTCTTCTGCTCATTGTGAACCAAACTCACTAGCATCCTCCAGTTTCACTGAAGATTCTTGCCCTGCTTTACTACTTCTGGTCACAGTGGTTCTCGGGTCTAGACCACATTGTGCATTCTTCAGTATTTCTAATTCCTTCTCCTATTTCTAGTTTGGGTTTAAAAGACAACTCCTTAAAGACTATTCCATGGATCTTCAGAATAATTGATGGAGAAGTCAGACCAGCATTGTCAATTTGCAATCACCTTGTTTGTTAGATCCATAGTTTGTTAGGCCTATCGTGATTATAATAGTAGTGATATTTACATGAACACATGCACACATGTTTGGATAAAACAGGATTTCCTCCCAAATAGTTGGCTTTCCACAATACTCTAATGTATAAGAAAGCATTCGCTCATGTGATAAGCTGAAAAATATGATGAAAATTTCTGCTGTTGGAACCCTGTTTAAAAAAAAACAAAACATAAAGTTCTATGAGATATCCTCTGTCATAATTCACATTAGTTGTTGGAGCTATATTTGTCCAAGACCATTTCCAAAATAGGAGAATTCATGAGGAGAAACAAAAACAGACAAAACTATGCACAAAGCTCTCTACAACTTGGTGATCTTCTGACTATTCACTGGGGGTGGGTCAAGAAGGCTGTGGTTCTGGTAACTAACGGACTGATGTCTACACAGCTTCTGCTTACCCGAGCTGACACCAGGGACCATCACAGCTGGCCTTCGTTAGATAGTGAGAGCTGGACAGAATCTGCAGCTTTGCTGAGGAGTTGACAGGAGAGTGAGGAAACAGGACAGAGAGCGTGCCTTCTGCTTCACCAAATTCTCAGCCACAGAATCAACATTAATGGCCCCATTTCACTGCCCAGCAAGCAAATTAAAGGACAAAATGGTTCATTTGGCTCATATTTTACAGATTGCTGTCCATGATCAATTGGTTCCAAAGCAGAAATATAATGGCAAAGGGGGATGGTGGGACAAAGCTTATCAATATGTAGCAGCTTGACTACAGAGTTTAGGGAAGACTTCAGACAGGAAGAAGCCAAGGACCAATGACCCAAGACCAGATTCAGTCACCAAGATCACTTCTCAAGACTCAAGTATTTCTAAAATTGTGCTTTCTACTCTGATAGGAGACTCTCTTAACCCAGTCCACCTGAGAATCAAGATTATCCATCATACATGCCTCAAAACACTCACCCAAGATTTGGAAGATTTAACACCTGAGTCAAATTCTATGTGATATGAAAAGTCTCTCTTTTTAGTGCTGCTCCATTCTTACCATACCTTGATGGTGCTAAACTTAGAAGCCAATTATACACACACTGCTCAAGATCATGCTTAATATAGCCATTACAACCAAGCAATAATCTCTATTATAGACAGAGAAACTGAAGATAGCAATACTTGCATGTGTCTCGGAAGATATACTTACATGGATGGATGGATGGATGGATGGATGGATGGATGGATGGATGGATGGATGGATGGATGGATGGATGGATGGGTGGATGGATGGATGGATGGATGGATGGGTGGATGGATGGATGGATGGATGGATGAAAATCCTTTGGAGTTGAAATGAGAAGACTTTTCACTCAAAAATGAACTTCTGGGCTCCATACCCAATAATTTGACTACTATATTTTTGGATATGATAGAGAAAATATTTTTTAAAAAGTCCTTGATCACAAGCTCCATAGTAAGTGTATAGCATTCAGTTCCACAAAAAGCTGTGCATTTTAATTTCCAAGAGTGGTTGAGAAGGTCAATTTTCAGAAAGGGTCACTGCCACAGTTTATGAGTCCCTTGAATGCTCAAGGAATATTCTTGTTCCTAATGCTACTTGATTAGAACTGGCATGACAGGTATAGATTCATAGAGAAGCATGGATGTCTTGTGCTGTTAGTTCAGAACTGTCTTAGTCACTTTCTCATTGCTGACAAACAATGTGAGACTTCCATAGTTTAAAAGAGGAGAGTTTTAGTTTCATTAAAATTTCCCAACAGTTTCAATCCATAACCAGCCGGCTTCAAGACAGACCACATAGTGGAGGGGCATAGCAGAGGAGAGCTTCTTGAAAATGGCAAAAGGAAGCAGCGAGTGAAAGAAAGAGCTGGGGAAGGTGGTAACCTCCTCTTTCAGAGAATGCCCACTGGGACACTACCTCAGCCCACAAGGGTGAGCTATTAGTCCTCATAATCTAGTCATGTTCCAAAAGACTGACCTTCAACAAATGAGACTCCTCGGGCACATACAAATATGAACCATAACAAAGATTTTAAAAAACAAGAAGAGGGCCAGACAAATAGCTCAGCAGATTAAAGCACCTGCAAGCAGGCACAGGGGTCAGGGGTTCAATCCCCAGGCCTGCCTGCCATTCCGGCCCTGACCCTGGGGCATGCTGAGATGGCGATTGAGACTGGGTGTGGTGGCACGCTCCTGTAATCGCAGCCCTTGGGAGTCTGTAAACAGGAGAATCACTGTGAGTCCAATCTAGTAGTGAGACCCTGAACACTCTGTAGACCCTTTCCTAAAATACAGAAAAAGATAATGATAAATAAAATTAAAAAACTAAAAGAGAACCAACCAAAAAGTCTAAAGCAAATGAAGGAGATAAAGATCTGGGTAATAAGAGGAAGCATCCAAAAAAAAAAAAAATGCCTTTTCAGAGATAAATGCAAAGTGCAGGAAACTAGAAAAGGAAAATTTGGTTGACTTATGAAAGTTACAATTAAACTGAATCTTAGATGCAACCTATTATTACATCATCATCTTTTTAAATGTGAAGAATGAGATCCTACGAAATGAAATCAGTCTTGTACCTTAGTTAAAATGTCTTTCTGGGTTAGACAAAGGCTTTTATTTCTTGAGAGCTCTCAGGGATCCAAGACATAGACCTATTCTTTTCAAAGCTAGGCATGGGACTTAGGACTGAAAGAGAAAATAAAAATTACCGAGCTGCCAGCTGAGCTTAGGAAAACCTTGTTGTCAACTGAAAGGAACACAAAAAAGCAGACCAATAGATACTCTGAAAGATCTGGTTAGAGCAGGAGTAATGGAGAGAGGATTGGTCAGAAAACTCTGAAATGAAAGCGAGACCATCAAATCCAAGGAATGGGGTTATGGGAGAAATGTTGCATGTTGCCTAATACAAGTAAGTATGTGTCAGTTGATTGCAGAACTTCTCTAAATAAGATGTGCCACTAAATTAAGAGATACTATGCATCAATGCATGTTGCTTTCTAAATCATCTTTATTTTGTATAGGCAAATAAAATTTTCACTTTATAAATTTCTATTTATGCCCTTCTTTCAAGACATTGACTAGGAAACTCTGCTGCTGGAGAACCTGAGCCATTCAGTGCAGGTGTGGAGCACATGTTCAGTGTTTCCTGAGTGTCATCCTGCCCTTCATGACCAGCCTATTCTAACATCACACATGTACCTGTCACACCAGCTTCCAGTGCACACATACAGGATGGTGTGATTACAGCAGAAATGATTACAAATCATTTCTGATTTGTAATCAGAAATTACAAACTCTTATCATCAAATTTGTTACTCAGGCTAACATGCAAGATCAAACAATTAAAATTGACTCTTCCTTTGAATAAACTGTAACTTTTGCCTTGTCCTTTTTGCTTTTTAATTTATTTTAAAGGTATTATAGAAATAATAAATAAGACATTAGAGATGATACACATTTTTAAAAAGACAGGATGAAAGTTATTCAGTCACAGTTGGTGTTTAAACACAGTGCTGTCTTCCATGTAGTTGCTCATATTACAGATGCTGTCATATAAAATAAATCAAAGTAAAAATTTTAAACATTAGCTACTAGCTTCGAAAACTCATAGAAATTAGTAGTATAATCATTTTAGCCAGCCTGTGTGTATACTAATATGATTTCTCCCCCCCATTGCATTTTTCCCCATGTTTTCTCCTTTCATTCATCTCAATTGTTTATTCTTTATGTTGAGTTTTTTTTTTCTGTTCTACTATATCTATTGTACCTTTCAGATTTTATTTATTCTTTCAGGTTCTTACACTAGGAAGACAATACATGGTTTACACATGTGGGTCTGATTTGTTTTCCTGATGAGCATAGCCTTAATTGCATTCACTTACCTGTAAAAGCCTCAAGTTTATCTTTCTTTATAGCTAAGTAATACTCCATTGTACAAAATGGAGTATGGGTATTCAGGTTGTTTCCAAGATTTAGCTTTGAGAAATTGTACTGCTATAAACAGAAGTGCACAAATATTGCTATGGTATGATGTTTTCAATTCTTTTGGAAAAAATACCCAGGAGCGGACTAGCTGGGATAAGTAGGACTTCTAATCCTAGTTTTTTTAGAAGTTTCAACACTGATTTCCATTGTGGTTATTAGTCTACATTCCGAAAAACAGTGGAGAAGTGTTCCTTTCTTCACCTTATCCTCTCCAGCATTTGTTGTTAGTTGATTTCTTTATGATAGCCCTTCTTTCTGGAGTGAGATGATATCTCAGTGTTGTTTTAATTGGCATTTCTCAAATGTCCAGTGCTGTAGAACATTCTTTCATGCATTTATTTATGATTTGTATTTCTTCCTCTAGTAAGTGTGTATTTATCTCAGATGCCCAAGTTTGGATTGGGTCTTTGAATTTTGGGGCCTGATATATATATATATATATATATATATATATATATATATATATATATATATATTAGTTCTTTATACATTCTATATTGAAGTTCTTTGTCATAGTGATTGTTAAGATATTTTTCCCAATTTGTGGGTTGTTTCTTAACTCTGTTGGAGAATTCTTTTTTTTTCAGTACTGTGAATTGAACTCAGGACCTTGCACTTGCCAGGCAAGTGCTTATTCTACTGAGATATCTCTATCCCCCTGTTCCTGGAGATTCCTTTTGATGTGCAGAAACTTCTCAACAAGACAAGATCTTAAGTGTTGGTTTCTTTCAAGTATTTCCCATGCCGTTTGGTTTTTATTTGTGAAATAAAATTGCTTACCCCTACACCTTTAAGATTTCTACCTACTTTCTCTACAGTAGATTTGGTGTGTTTCTGTTTTAATGTTTAGACCTTTAATCCATTTTGACTTTAGTTTAGTGTATGGTGACGGACCTGGATCTAGTGTTAGTTTTTGGCATGTGGAAAGCCAGTTTTAGCCAGCATTATTTGTTAAAGGGGCTATCTTTTTTCCAATGAACGTGTTGTGGCATCTTTGGCAAAGAAAAGGTGGTTGAGTATGTTTGTACTTGTGTCTGTATTTTCTAATTTGTTCTATTGATCTTCATATCTGTCTTTTGCCAGGTCCATGCTGATTTAATCACATTAGTTTTATAGTATAATTTCAAGTCAGGGATTGTAATGCTTCTTGTTTTGCCTTTGTTGGCCATGATTTCCTTTGCTATTCTAGGTCTTCTGTGGTTCTAAATGAATTTTAGAAGTGTTTTCTCTCCATTTGTGAGGAGTGATTATGGTATTTTGATAGAGATTGCATTAATCATCTATAACAATTTTGGGAATGTGGCCATTTTCAACAATGTTGGTTCTTCCTATGCCAGAGCAAATAATATTCTTTCATTTTCTGCAATCCTCTTTGATGTCTTTTTCAGAACATTATAATTTTCATTGTATAGATCATTTACTTCCTTTATTAGATTAAATCCCAAATATTTTTGAATGATATTTTGAAAGATGTTGTTTCTCTAATTTCTTTCTCAGTGAGTTTGTTATCTGTGTGAAGGAACACTATTTATTTTTGGGTGTTGACTTTGTATTCTGCTATGCTACTGAATTTGTTTATTAATTCTAGGAGTTTCTTGATGGAGTTTTTTGGGTTTTCCAAATACAGTATCATGTCATCTGTGAACAATGGCAGTTTAACTTCTGCCTTTCCAATTTTTATTCTTTTTGTTACTCTCTTTTGTCTAATGGATCTAGCTCATGATTTCATAACTATATTGAATAGGAGTGGTAGCAATGGATATATATATATATATATATATATATATATATATATATATATATATATACATTTTTTTTTTTCAGAACCAGGGATTGAACTCAGGCCCTTGCACTTACCAGGCAAGTGCTTATTCTACTGAGCTGTGTCTCCCAGGACATCCTTGTCTCATTCCTGATTTTCTCATACCTTTCAGTTTTTCTCCTTTTAGAGTGATGTTGGCTGTTGGTTTGACATGAATGGCTTCTATCAGATTGAGGTATAGGCCGTCTATTCCAATTAGCAATAATAATAAAAAAGCAAGTGAAATGTTGACATACTGTGGTAACTAATGCTTTTGTACTTTAGACTGTAGGAGCAAATAGTATAGTTATATTTTTAAAATATCATAAATTGGGAATTTGTGTATAACCTCGTCCCCCTGATTTCTGTCTGGGAACATCGCTACCATGCACCAGGAGTCCTCTGCGCAGACCATTTGACCTGGATTCCACCCTGCCATCTCAGCTGTGTGAGTCTTATTTAGCAATAATTTTGTTGCCAACATATTTTCTCTTCAGAACTTGGCTACTCTGTTAGCAAAAAGAGGAATACAATATTAGAAATGGATACAATAAAAAAATTCAAATGTAAGAAAGAAAATAAGTACGACTAATCCAATATTACTACAAGTAAACTGATATTTTAATGGAACTACTTTTACATTCTTCAATAAGTGAGTGTGCAATTCCACCACACTGTGATTTAAATATAAATTGTCACCCCAAAAGTCTCATGAATTCAGAAGTAGAGCTTTTGGAAAATGATTGAATGCCGTAGGTTTTGCACTCATTGGTGGATTAATCCATTTGAGTTCATCACTGAATTTGCTACTGGGGCCCTCTGATTGACCAACTGATGAGTCACTGGGAATCTGACACTTGATATTCTCTCTCTCTCTCTCTCTCTCTCTCTCTCTCTCTCTCTCTCTCTCTCTCTCTCTCTCTCTCTCTCTCTCTCTCTCTCTCTCTCTCTCTCTCT
>PVKA01030593.1:0-11746 GCA_004027165.1 Ctenomys sociabilis | reverse complement strand
CATCAGCAATGGCAAAGGGGCTAATACATAGATTTATGCTCCTTTAGGGTTACATAGCACCTGTTTCCACATAAAATGTGTCATAGTGTGTGGTGATATCCCCAAATAAAGAAAAGATAGAAGATGTTTGTGTTTTTTTATGAAACTCATTGATCAAAAGGAAAACAAAAAACTAGCACAATCAAAATCCACTGTACAGCAGCTTTTTAGTCCTACCTCTGTTTACCTGCATCTTCATGCATCTATTTCTGGCACTCTTATGCACACTGAGTGTACGCATCACATGCAAAACTTCACTGATCATGAATATTAGACAGATTATTGTGAAGTTTAAATAAATTAGTATATGCAACATTTCCCAGAATAGTGTCCAAGGTGTACTAGCTCAGTAGTTGAAGTTGGCAATTACATTAGCAAGCTTGTTTGTGTCTGTGACCAGAATACTTAAGATTAGTAATTTAAAGGACAAAGGCTTTATGTTAGCTCACAGGTTCAGAAGTCTCATTCCATGGTCAGGTGGCCCAGACAGAAATATCATGGTAGAAGGATATGAGGATGAAAAGATGCCTTTATTAGCCAGGAAGCAGCACGAAGAGAATGAGAGACAGAGGAAGTGGCCAGATTCAGGTTGGATCCTTCAACATCTACCCTGAGCAACTTCCTACTGGACCCCACCTCCTAACAGCCCACTCATATATGAACTTAGTATGTGGGTCCATTTCGTAGGGCAGTGTTCCAGAGATCCTATTATAAATAGTATCAAGACTATTCCACAAAGGATTCCAAAGCATCAAGAAATTAATAATTCACACATGAAAAAAATAACAGAAGCTAGGCTTATTAGTATGAAGCCAGAGTACGAAGCTGTCTCAGACCTCACCCCAGGCTATATTTGAAATGATGTGATTACCCTGCACAACTGAAGAAAATCTCAGTCTCTGAAAAGATATCAAGCAAGCGTTTGGATTTGAGGGAGCCAGACCTGGTCTCTTGGCAATAACAGAACATTGAGGTCATAGTTTTTCTTCTTCCACTTTTGTGTTCACAAACACATGTGCATATACACACACAAGGTACTAAGAAGCTAAGTGGTTTCAACTTGTAGGGGTTGATCAATTATGTCAACTTGAAAAGTTAAGAGCTTAAATAAATCAGCTCAACAATTTCACACCCTAGGGTGTAGAGGCTCCACCCTACAGTGACTCATCATTTAAAGGAAAATAAGGACATAGGATACCATTCTTCCTTGGAGGAGCTCCAGTCATCATTCTGAGCTTGAAGGTCATCTCCTGGCTTCTAGAACAGACTTTTGGCTTCATCTTGCATCCTTCCAGTGTATACTCATCAGCTTTCCTTTGCAGACCCATCAGCCTCCTAATATGGACTTGCATGGAACACTGCAGTGAGTTCCAGACCTTGGACCAAATCCTTGTCTCTAGTGTGCGAATGCCCTCTGCACACTTCCTCATCCAACTCTGTGGCTGATGTTGTAATCTTGTAATTTCTTATACATTTGTACTTCTTTTGTTTTATATATACCTATACTAAAACTACAACTGATACAGCTCTTTACTAAACAAGGGTAATCATTGTTTTATGTATATGAAATAAGGTATTGACTAGCAACTCACACACTTGGCCTGTTTGCCCTACAATTGAATGTCATCCATCCCAAAAGCTGAACAAGATCTAGTCTTGCTCCTACCACCCAAGTGCTCACAGAACTAAGATTCACCACCAACCTTACAGAATCTCAAAAGGCCTACATCTAGGAGATCAGGACCCCTGGATGCTGTTAAACTCATAATTATGGCGATCTATCTGGAACCTTCATAAGGAGGGCTTGCTCGAAGACACTGTTGAGAGTTCCAACATCTTTTCTAGATGCCTATAATGTGAGAACACTTGCACTAGCCTCAGGAATGGAGCAGACTCAGAGCTAAACAGTGGTGGAGTTCCAACTTTCCTTCTATTGTCCCAGCACACCAGTTGATAAGATGATAAGCTTTGAAGTCCACAGATCTTTCAAGTTTGTTTTTAATTCCATAAATTTTCCTCTCCTCAGACTCAGACTCAGCCACATTCATAACATGGGAGAAAGAGAGAGAGTGAGAGACAGACAGACAGACAGACGACAGATAGACCTAGGCTTTGTCATTTAACTTTTATTTGTGGAAAGGGACAATTATTCAAATAAGAGCCTGACAGATGTTTGTTGGATATTCGAGAAACTTCACTCATTCCTAAGGAGCTGAAAGAACTGCATCTCCTGTTAAGCTAGTACAGTATCAGCACAGATGTCATCTTCATTATGAAAATTTATGAAGGGTAAGTTTCAGGCAGTAATGCTCGACAGAGGAGAAGGACCTGACTGTCTCATTTTTCCCCTTTTATTGGAAGGGGTGATGTGGTTTGGCCAACAGCTGATTGCCCCTCTGCTTTGCTTCCCTTTGTTCCCCCTTTAACCTCAGTATGCCAGGGCAGTTTGCCTCAGTGCCTCCCAGGGCTATCAGACCATCATTCTCCACTCCAACATGAAGGCAGCCAGACAGGCAGAATGGTGCCCTTCCCAAACTCCCACCATTTTAGATGATATTGTTGCCTTTCTGAAGAATGAGAAGGATTCCCAGGAGTGGCTAAGTTGAGGAAGGGAGGCATCTGCCTCCAAGATGCACAGCAAGCTTTCAGCCGTGCCCTCCTTTGAAACATCCCTGCAGATGCTATATAAGTAGTACTCTCCAGCCTCTTTGGGATGTTAGTTTAGGATGGCTGCCTCCTATCTACTTATTTTCCATACTGCAACAAGATCCTGTTAAAATAAAACTGCTTTGGTGTTCCTGTATTGCTGTTCATGAGTTCTCACATTAAATAAACTCTAAAAATCCTACAAATCCATTTTAGGTTTTTATCCTGAATAGTAAAGACAGAGCGTTTGTTTTCAACAAAACAGCAGCAAACACTCAAAGCTGTTAACAATGAAAAGCTCCTGAGACATATGAAGACCAGCAGTAGAGACTAGCACCTAGTAGGACCAACCCACAGTGTCTAGCATAAACTACCAGAAAAAGCTAGCAGTTGGCAGCAGCAGAGATTAGCAGCTGGTTAAGTTGACTATGGTATCTGGCATAAATCAGCAGCAGCAGTGACCAGCACCTGGCAGTGTCAACTGCTGGCATCTTGCATCACCTGGTGTCATGTAGTGACATCAAGACTGATAACAGAACTGCACTGTGCCACTTCACGATCTCCCTCGGAATGAAGCAAAAGAACCCTAGGCTGATTGGCAATAAATGGGCCTAAAAGGTATCTGGCACAGGCACCTTAGCTTTTATAAACCACATTTTATTTTCATTGCACAATATTCTGCCCTAGTAAAACTCTACAGTTGCATTTGTGTCACAAATCAGCAAGATAATTGAAATTTAAAAAATAAACTTCACACTCTGCCAAACCTACCAGTAACTAGCCTCAAGGTATACTTTGTCCAAGTAATTCTAAGAAAACAGAAAAATCCAAACACATTGTAGGGATATTAAAATAGAGGTCAAAGTGGACACATACACACACTCTGAAGCCAATCAAAGCAGAAAATAAAATTAAATGAAAATGAATAAAATCAAGGCACAAGGACTAGCTATAACACGAGGCTAACCTCTCTGAAGTCTGCTGCATGTCTACTCTATCCTTTCATTGCTTGGTGTCTCCATAGGTTCTCACTCTTTTGTGCTTTCCTCTCACTCCCTGACATCAACTCAGTCCTCAGGCTTGAAGACAAAATTTAACAGAGATCCGGCTCTCCATGCTCCTTACATGTTGCTTTTTTAAAAACCTTCAGCTTGTTCAAGCTGTGCTTATTTCTGGTACCTCTTGCATCTGATCCAAGTCCCTTCTACCTCCAGAATTACTGCTCTGAGCCGTACAGTCTGATCACACTCCTCTAGAGCCATATTCCAGCCCTAGATGCATAACTTACCCATGATGATAAATCTGCTTAAAATTTTCTGAACTTTAGGTCCTGGGGAATAGATGACTGAGTAAGGAGAAAAGATAAGATTATAATATGTTCAAATCTAGTGTTGGGAGTTTGTTTCTCAGGCACTGAGCTATCCTGTTTAGGTCCTATAAATGCTTGTTATATTCCTTGGATATTGTGTAAAACTCAGGATTTTTATAAGGCATATATAAGGCCTAAAACTATAGAATTTTTCATCCCTGAAGCAACCATGAGTTCCATAATTATAATGCCTCTCAAAGAATCATAAGATCAGCTTATACTGCACACTTCTTGAAAGTAGGGCACTGACTCTTTAGTGCCACTTTTTGCTTCAACTCTAGCCCAAGGCATCTTGCCAACTCATGTTGGAAACGATATTCCACCACCAGGGATCATTTTGCATGGTCAGCTCTTGAGAAGGAAAACTTGAAACTGCAGAAGCCACTTAGAGAAGCAGATCTAATTGGAAGCCTGAACTGTGGCCAGGTCAACTGACTTCACATGCCATTCCCAGGGTTCAAGAACATTGGCTTCATTTGCATCCAGCTGGCACCAGCTCCTAGAAGACAGGCTACTTACCCACAAATAAAGGAACAGATTTATTCTTTCTGCCTCTAAAAGAAAGAGCTGCACCTGAATAAACTTGTAAGGTTAGGTTTGTGTGCAGTTTATGAAAACCTTCCCTGACTCTCTCTTATAACAAAGGCTGAAGACAAGCCTAACCTTCATTTTCTGGTTTTGGCCAATACTCTCAGAGGCAGCTCCTTGCACCTACTTTGTTAACTCCTTCATCTAACTGCCCCAGCAAGGCCTGCTTGGGATAGGAAAATGAAATTTTCACGTATCTCTCTTTGCATCTATGTTAGTTCCTTTTGCACCTGGGATCTCCTTGGGGACCTCTTAATCGAAGTCTGACTAAGCCTGACCTTGCCTTGGTTTATGAGGGTAATGAAATCATGCCCCAGGTGGGATGGCTGCAGGTGCACTTGCTTAGCCATTCAGAGCCTTGTTATTCTGCAATTTGTCACATGCTGTCTCCTGCTCAGGGTTGTACTTTACAACTTAATGAATGTGTTTTCTTATTAAGACAAATATTGTCCATGCCAATCCAACTAAATCTATAAAATTAGCCTGGAAATTTTGGAAAAGTGTCCTGCAATGCAGCCGTTTTACTTTCATTATGTTTTTCTCTATTGTAAGTGGTTGGACCAGAACTAGTAATGACCTGGGAAGCAGAGAAGCTGGTGGGAAGGGCACCTAGCTATGGCTCTGAAGACCTAGATTTCCATGCAGTTCTGTTGGGATCCTGAACAAGATTTCTCTCTTCTATTGCAATTTATTCCTTGGTGATAAAAATGAATGACTTGACCATATTAGTGTGGATAAAACCTTTTCATTTATTTAGTCCCTTTTCTCCATGCTATCTATCTTCACAAAAAGTCCACAATGTGGATGGAATTTTGTTCATTGTACAAGTTCAATCATTAGGCTACTAAGACAATTGACTGAAGGTCAAATAGTGAAGATTTTAATATGACTCCAAATCTACATATGAACTTTCCAAACTGATAACCTACATTCTTCACTCGAGATGAATCTTAGCATAGAAATCTGGAGGCAACTGAAGTTGCAGGCTGAATTTCATCCACAATTCAGTTACTGACTCACACATAAAGATCAGCTTCCTAACTTCCTATCTTCCAAAGTGTAGGCAAGAGATAAACTACTACTCTATTGTATAATTTTGTCAGAGAAGAAAAAGTAAGCACTGGTCCCAAGTGTGAACCTCATCCTACTGTTAATGATATCTCCCTAGCTCTAGGGTTTCACTAGGTTTACTGAGCAAATCTTTATTGAAAATGTGTGATAAAAAAGAAATGAAGAGCCAATGATGAAGGCTTTGTCTGTACTGTTATAAAATAATATTCTACTGCTGGATTCCCTACAGCAAATTAAAATTCATTATCTAATGAAGTTGTAAAACTCTTACTGATGTAGCACATGATTCTTCAACTTTCAGAGAGACTGGAAAAAAAATACATTTGGGGTAATTATTTGCTCCAACAGCTAATTAAAACTTTGGTGTCAGTGAGATTGCCCGGGGCTGCCAGATCCTAAATTGACCCAGAGAGCAGGCCCAGCGTGGAAACCTTCAGCAGAACTCCCTGCAAAGAGGCTAGAGACATGGCCCACCCAGCTGATTCAGGAGCAGCACATCTTTGCCAGAGTGACACAAAGGGTTCACCTGCAAGGCTGCAGCAGGAAGAAGAGGAGCACAGCAGCGAGACCCAAGCCACACCCATCTGGAGGAGTCTGAAATTCATAGATCCGGACCTGGTGCTAAGGTAATAATCTAAGCACTACACCAAAGGTCAAAAGTCAGTGGTATACAAAATGACAAAGAGAAGGAACAAAAAGCAGTCTCAGGCCCTGAGTCCACCCAGTACAAATGCAGAAAACACTAGCATAGAGGAAACTGGAAATCACACACCTGAAATCTCTGAAATAATAGCGTTGGAAGAAACAACCACTGAAAGATATAGAAGAAATCAGATCAGAAATAATTTCTGAAGTAAAAAAAATTAGTGATAACTATAATCAAAGAAGTACTAAGTGCTTCTAAAGAGTACACTGATAAAAATAAAGCAGAATATAAAAATGATGGAACCCCTGAGTAAGCAATATAGGAAAGAAATAGAATGTATGAAACAGATTCAAAGTGATATACAGGATATTAAAACCTCAATCACAAGGTGGCAAATCCATTTCAGTGAAAGTGAAAATAGACTTTCTGACCTTAAAGACACCATTGCAGCTAGTGAAAAAGTAAGCAAAGATCTCTTAAAAACAACTAGGATGCAGGAAAACATAATTTAACACTTGCAAGACGATGCAAAATGAACAGTGTGAGACTAATAGGCATCAATGAGAAGGAAGGAGTCAATACAAATGATATAAAAAGAATATGGGCACAAGTAATAGCAGAAAACTTCCCAAATATGAGACAACAATCTGACATTCATGGAAGTGAAGCATATAGAACTCCAAATAATATAAACCAAATTAAAACCACACCCAGACATATAATAATCAAGATCCCAGAAATTCAGCACAGGACAGTATATTAAAAGCCACTAAAGAAAAGAAACAGATCATATTTAAAGGAAAACCCATCAGAATAATGGCAGATTTATCTTCACAAACCATCAAGGCAAGAAGAGCATGGAGCAAAGTACTTCAAGCCTTGAAAGAAAACAAATTCCAACCCAGACTGATGTACCCTACAAAACTCTCTTTCAAGTACAATAGAGAAGTAAAATACTTCCATGACAAAGAACAACTAAAGAATTTCATGATGACAAAGCCAGGCCTACACAGACTACTAAATGATGTTCTAGAGACGGAGCAAAATGATCACATGAATGAGAATGGAAAGAACCCACCAATAGGACAAATAATTAAACACAGGAGAATAAGAGGTATACAATAGTAGTCTTTCAGTTATTCTTTTGTAAACAGCAGCAAAATATTTCCATTAGCACACTCTACAAATGGACTTATCTTGCACCCTATGGATCATGATTCCATATATGTCTACAGGGTGGATTTCAAGGAAATAGCTGTAGCTCAGTCCCACAAGTGACACTTGGCCACCAGTAAGTGTCATGGTCATTATCCGTGTCCTCAACACACTAGAACTTTGTGCAATATCCTATCCCCAAACTGTCAAAAGTGATGGCCATTTATTTATCATTCTAGTATTTGTCTTATGTTTTATTCTTAGTATTTCTTTACTATCATGAAAACTTTTTCTTAGTTTAATTGTTTTGAGACATTTAATTTTAAATTAATTAGTATTTAATTTTCTGAATATTGCTAATTTTAATTTTTATTTTAAGATTTATACTATATCTTTGAATTACAATTTATCTAAAAGACGTCATATGATAACTTCTCCTAGTATTAAAAATTTCAAAAAGTATATTTCCGTTTTCTGTTGACTTTACATTACTTCTTCCCTGTCTTTTATACACACATACACACACATATATATTAAAAAAATACATGTATAACTGACATAAGATTGTTTCATAGAAATCTTCAATGACCTTTTATTTTTTTTGAGGATTTTGCTATATTTTTTTTATTTATTTTTATTTTAATGAAATACAAACGTCAATCAGACAGTTTCAAGACACCTTAACCATACAGATTCGATGAATTAATACATTGCAAACGGTTTGCATAACATTTTGGTATTGTACAAGGTGCATACATGATATTATATTTACAAATACTATTTTAGCAGATATCTCTTATCAGTGAATTAAGAGTGTAGCTGCTTACTTATCTTATTTTTTTATACCTGAATTATATCAAAAATTCAATAATTATTTACCTAGTGGATGACCGTAGTACTAGAAGCCGACATAATATCCTGTCAAACTACCATTAGTGTAGATCTTGCCTCTCATAGAATTATGTAGAAGCACAGCGTTCTGTCCCAACTGTACTGTCTAAACACACATCATGATTTTTTCTTTCTACACCCCTTCCTCTGTCTACACCTGTCAAAAGTGGGCACTCCATTGACATTCAACTAACTTAGGTGCTTGAACTCGATACCACAATCCAACACAGTCCAGCATTCTACAACCATAGGGAGTTATTCAAAGAAATTGTCGACCATATCCATTTACAGCTCAGCTTAATATTATGGGCTCACGATGTATACTTCATTTTTATACTTTTCTGCTGGATGGTTAAGACCTAGATAGATCAAGACCTTTTAAATAAGCGTTCATCTAATATATTTTATATTGTCCTGCATAACTATCACTTTGAGAGTTCTTTATTGTTCATCGAGGAGTATACTGCAACTTCTCATGCCTTTTGAATTATGTTCTTTGTTATTTCCTATATGCTACATCTGTAGGTATTAAAATATTTCAAGTTTGTATAACTAGAAAGTATTTTACTTTTAATATTCAAAGGTGTGTTTGCTCAGTATAAAATTCAAAGAGGATAGATCTTTTTTTTCCTTTCAGTCCTTTAATTAGTCTAGTTTCTTACACACTTGGCCCTTATTTTCTTTCTGGTGTGGAATAACATGCTATTTAATTTTGTTCTTCGATAGATAATATTTTTATGTATATATTTTAATAATTTTTTTTCTGTACAATAAGTTTTGGGCAATTTCATTTTTGTGCATCTTGATATGATTTTATTTAAATTTCTTGTGCAAAACATTCATTTTTCTTGGAAATGTGGTATTCGAAGTTGAACTAAATTCAGAAATTTTAAATCTTTATTTATTGCCTACTCCTTTCTACTTTGAGAATTCTAATTATATGAATATAAAAAAAAGAAAGGAGCAGTTAATGCTTACAATTTTTGTTTTTACTCTGATTTTATTTCTCTCTTGAATTTCTTATAACTTCTTAGTTATCGATTTTTTTGAACAAAACTTATACATTTATATCTGGTAATCTGAAAAACTAATTTCCACATAGCATCATATAATACAGCAAACATTGTTGGATTCCTATTACTTTGTTTAGTGAAATCCTATATCATGTATAATGCTGTTTTCTTCTATCACTATTTTGTATTTTTTTAAATAATAAAAAGTACAAAATTTTAAAAAGTAAAAATAGAAATAAAAATAAGTTATTATAACTTGATATAAGGAAGCCACCTCTATAGGACATTTGTCTGCTTATGTGAAAGTAAAACAACATGAAAAACATTGAAGATATTTTACTTCTGTTTTTACAACTTCACTATGGTGAATAGCATATAGAAAAATCTACAAAAAAGGCTCAGATCAATGATTTCTAAAACCACCACTCATGCCTAAAATAAATAGAATATTTCAAGCCCTAAGGAATCCTGCCATATAAAAAGTGTCCATAAATGTCTCTGCCTTGTTTTCAAGACTAACTGATCTATTACTTTTTTAGAATATCATTTTCTCATGCTCCTTTAAGGTCAGCTACCAAAAGCACTCTCAGGGCTCTGTACATTTTATATAAATGGGCTGCATCTACAGCGTACACTCCATTATACCTCACTTCTTTAATGAAAATGTAGTTACAATACATGTATTTGCAACATAGGCTATGTTTAGTCCACTTTAATTACTGTGTAGCTGCAGATTATATGTACATATACTATGTGTAAAATGTATAAATTCAAAATTTTATTGTTAATGAATGTTGGACTTATTTTCAGATGAGACTTTTTTGAGAGAATGTTATGGTAAACATTTTTACCTGTTTCACTTGTCCTTCTAGGTGCATATTTATTTTCTAGATATTTGTCTATGATTTCTGGATCACAATATTTGTCTTCCACAATTTTAATAAATACTGCCAAAATATTTTCAGAAATGGTTTAACAAGTTAATTCTTACTGACAGTGCATGAGAATCCACTTGTTCCAGATCCTTTCCAATACATGATGTTATCAGCGTTTTGTATGCTTAACATCCTAGAAGTTGTGCAGTGATAGCTTGTTCTTTTACTCTGTATTTTCTTGACAACAAAAGAAGCTGGAAAGTTTTTGAGCATTTACTTGACATTTAAATGGATGCATTCCACCTGAATTATATTTTATGTGTTTTGGATAGGGACCTATTTCACCTTTATGTGGACATTCAATTACTTCCACAGCACTGACTGAAAGGACTACTTATTCTTCACTGTTCTGAAGGGCCACATTTACCCTGCACATGCATACATACATCTATTTTTCCCAGGATATCTTTTTCTATCATTCACTTAAATTGTCTAGACATCTGTCTGCATCACCCATATTTCCATTTGTGTAACAAAAGATGCAAGGTTAATAACTTCAAAAGAAGAAAAGTAAAGTTATCAAGGTCTTTTTTTTTTCATAGTGGTTATTTGTTGTACAAGGCGCAGACATGATATTATATTTACAAATACCATTAGAGCAGATCCCTCTATTCATTGAATTAAGAGAATGTAGCTGTATACCTTTTCTTCTCAAAGCTGATCTGTAGGACAGTTTTAATAATTAATACTTTTTACATTGTTATCTTCCTAGTGGTTATCTATCATACAAGAAGCAGACAGGATATCCTGCCCAAACACTATTAGTGCAAATCTTTCTTCTCATAGAATTATGTGAATGTCTTGACCTCACTTTCTGCTCACAGTGTCAGAAGCGTCAGCCACGTGGCAAAGCAGAACAGTATGGTGGGAGCATTCAGAAGAGGAAAATGTTTCCTCTCATAGATGCTGAAAAGCAAAAGAAAGGAAAAAAAAAAAAAAAAAGGCCAGAGCGCATACTCCCTTTCAAAGGCAACCGTCAGTGTACTATCTCTTTCCCACTAGATCCCTACCTCTTGTATTAAAAAAAAGTCATTGTATAATTTTGTGATACATAGTAATGACATTCTTTTGGGGAAATTAATATAAATAGGTACAGAGACAGAAGCAGAGGCAGAACTATCGTAATACAGTCATTTTTCTTCTCTTCCTACCCTAAACTCTCCCTTCTCCCTCTCTCTGGTCTACAAAACGTCTGCACTTTTGTTCCCTAGTATCTCTCCATTTACTTAAATGGTTTATATTTTGGATTTCTCACTTAGGGAATGCCATAAGATGTTTAATCTTCTGTAGCTGATAATTTGTGATTACTCAACATTATAGCTTCAAGATTCACCCATTTCTCTTTTTTTTTTTTTTTTTTTTTTTTTTTTTTTTTTTTTTTTTTTTTTTTTTT
>PVKA01030592.1:0-27162 GCA_004027165.1 Ctenomys sociabilis | reverse complement strand
TTTTTTAAAGAAAGGGTCTTCCTGTCTAGTTCAGGCTGGCTTTGAATTCACTATGCAGCACAGGCTGGCCTCAAACTTGCAGTAATCCTCCTACTTCAGCCTCTGGAATGCTGGGATTACAGGCATGACTGACCCACTATACCCAGCCAGGATGAGGTTTAAACAACTTGTGTGTGTGTGTGTGTGTGTGTGTGTGTGTAACTGGGCATTGAACTCAGGCCCTTGCAAGTGCTTATTCTACTGAGCTATATTCCCAGTCCCAACATACTGAGAATATTACTCAAACTGGGTGCATATCTGATAATAAGACCAGTTTGTGACCTTGCTCAAATCCCTTCATCTCTCATAGGCCCAAGAACTAAAGGACAAAGGGACCATGTGTAATTCACCAAAAGAAAGGCTCATTCCTTACCTCTAATCCATTTCACGTGGAGGACTCCCATGAGATTAAACACAACTAATACAAGCAAAAGTTTTTTATGGCTGGCCATGTAGCTCTGTGGAAGAGCACTTGTCTAATATGCAAGGTCCTGAGTTTGATTTCCAGCCTGATCATCACCACCAAATTAAAAAAAGATAAGACAGGCTGCACGTGGTGGCGCATGCCTGTAATCCCAGCAGTAATCCCAGCACTCAGGAGGCTGAGTCAGGAGGATTGTTTTGAGTTCGAGACCAGCCTGAGCTACAAAGTGAGCTTAAGGCCAGCCTGAACTGACTGCATAGTAAGACCCTGTCTCAAAAAGACAAAAAAAAGATAAGACAGAAAACTACTAAGAAATAGTTAAGTGCCAAATATGCATTTCGTATGTGTCAGACATTGTGCTAAGTGTTTTATACTCATTCATTCATTTATTCATTCAACAAATGAACAGAAGCTTCTTCTACATCCTAGGCATTGTTCTAGGCCAGTTATAAGCAAAACAAAGTCCTTGCTTTCCTAGCACTTAAAAACTAGGATGAGGGGACAGACAATACAGAAAAATAATAATATGCAACAGTGAAATTGCTAGCATGGGAACAGAAGTGAATGATGTGATAGTGACTGAAGTCAAAGATGATGTTGTAGACATTTTTGCAGTTTTCTAGCTGCTCAGAATCCCTTTCTGTACTTCAGGAATTCCTACCTAATAAGTCTGGTGTGAAGCAGACTGCCTTCTCACCATGAAATAAAAATGGTGGCAACTAAAGTTCCCTTTCTGATGATCCTCTGCAGGCAGTGTGTGCAAGTGTAGCCCACACAACTAGATATATCAAAGCTTATATTGTGACGTAGTGTCAGCATCTGGGGACCTCAAGAGTCCCTGCCAGAATGTAGCAAGGGTAGCTATAGTGGCCATCAAGGTGCAGCTTACAAGATACCTGGCTCCACTATCATCATTTTACAAATAAAAAGAATTAAAGGACATGACACACTTTTCAGTGCTACAGAGCTAATATAATGGAGTTGAAGCAGGGATTCAAACTCAGAACTGTCTGATTCCAAAGCCCACACTCTTTAACAACTACAGAATGTAATTTCTTAGAGTAACAATCACTTTTTTTTTTTTTTTTTTTTTGCAGAACTGGGGATTGAACTCAGACCCTTGAGTTTGCCAGGGAAGCACTTATTCCATTGAGCCATCTCCCCAGCCCCCAACAATCACTTTAATAGTCCACCAAAGAGTCAACTAAATTGCCACTACTCATTAATTAATTTTCTTATACATTGAGTATTTATCAGGTATAAAGACTGTGACAGACACAGGGAAAGAAATAAAAGACATAGTACCTATAGTGAAAGAGCTCAGAATCAATGGCAAGGAGCTTTACTGAGATTGGTGTATGGCTTGGAAAACAATAAAAGAATCAAGAAGGGAAAAATAAACCAGACAAACAGAAAACTACATGAGTCAAAAGTAAAATGAAAATTGGGATTTAAGTCTGGAGTGGTGATGTATGCCTGTAATTCCAGCACTCTGGAAGGCTAAAGCAGGATGAAGTTTGGGCTTATCCTAGGCAACTTGGTGAGTTACCAAGATTTTGTTTCAAGATTTAAAAGGGGTGGTTGGAGATGTAATACAGTGTGAAGGCCCTGGGCTCTATCTCCAGTACCATAAATGAAGGAATACATGAATAAAATGGCAAGGATTGAACCTGGAACCTCTGCAGTAAAATATATCCACAACTCTTTTTAATTTTTATTCTAAGGCAGGGTCTAACTAAGTCACTGAATTGGCCAGCATGGTTGCAACTTGTGGTCCTCCTGCCTCATCCTTCCACGCTTGGATTACAGGTGTGTGCCCTCCCGAATGGCTACTAGTTAGCATTTTAATCAGTGTTCATGCTCCTATCCTGAGAAGAAATGGTAACGTACTAGCAGAGAGCTCATCCTGAGCACAGACCTCCTTCTCTTCTCTAAGGAAACAGAAATTCAGTGCCTTTTCATAAACCTTCACAGGCAGACAAGCACAGCTAGAAAAACATTTAAGTAGGTATTGTTTACTCATAAAAGAGTCACATCAGGAGTGAAATACTCAAATCTATCAATAGGTACAGTTTCATGCTTCAATCCAAAAATTTCTCAAACACAAATAATTAGACAATAAATCAATAGTTACTTAAGATGGGAGATTATTTAGGTCTAATTTTAAAAACATTTTAATGAGGATTCTGTAAATAGGAACTCAGACACGGAATTTTTATGAGAGATTTGGAAGTGGCTTAAGGAAATTACATATATGATTAAACACTAGAAAAGACATCAAGGGGATTTCTATCTCTGGTACAGTATGCAAATTATATAATGTTCAGTTCTGCTGAGGCAAAATGCCTGCCTCAGCAGCCTCAAATTAATTACTTTGTGGGGCCAGAGAGATGGCTTCCCTAGCAAGCGCAAGGGCCTGAGTTCAATCCTTGATTCCACACACACACACAAAACAAAAAATAATAATAATAATTACTTTGAAAATTCATAAAATATATTTTTTTCTTCAGGGCTGGAGAAGGAACCCAGGACTTCTGCCCTGAGCTACATCCCTAGCATTTTAAAATTTTATTTTGAGACAAGCTTGCTCCAACTTATGATCTGCCTGCCTCAGCCTCCCACAGTGCTGGGATTACAGACATGCACTATCATGCCTGGGGTTATGAAATAAAAATGCTAATGGACTAGACTTTGAACACACAACCAATAACAAGCCAGAGAGACCTTTCTCTTCAATAGCACACCCTATAGTTTTCTTTAGTTGAATCTCAGGGGCACTGTAATCACAGTAAATAAGAGGTTTTTTTTTTTTTTCCCTGGCATCAGGGATCAAACTCGGGACTTTGTTCTTGTCAGGCAAGTGCTTATGTCGCTGAGCTACATACCCAGCTCTAGATCTTCAGTTCTTTTCTCAAAAGATAAATTTAACTTAAAAAGGAATACCTAGGACTGTAAATTAAGAAGGAACAGAGTGGAATAATAAATGACATTTTGTTTATATTCATTTATTCATGCATTTTATTTTTTTGTTTTTTGAGGCAAGGACTTGCTATGTAGTTCAGCCAGGTCTTGAACTCACTTTATAGCCCAGACTGGCCTCTAACCCATAGCAATCCTCCTGCTTCAATTCAGCTTCCTGAGCCATGGGATTACAGGTATGCACCACCACGCCTGGCTTATTAATACATTTTAGAAAGAGAAAAATAACAATTAAAAACACCAGTGTGTGCCTTAGTCCTAGATGCTCGGGGCTGGCCTCTCGATTCTCAGGTCCAGAAGCGAGAGGCTAGCCTGAGCAACATACCAAGACTGTGCATTAGAACAAAAAAAGAGTAGGGGGTGAGTGGAGAGAGGAGAGAGATAAGAGAGAAGGGAGAGAGGGGAGAAGGAAGAGAGGAGTAGAGAGAAGAGAGGATGGGGGAGAAAGAAGAAGGGAGAGGAAAGAGGGCAGAGGGGAGAGGGCAAAGGGAAGAGGGGGTAGAGGAGACGGGAAAAGGGAGAGAAAGGGAGGGAGAGAGGTGGAGAGAGAAGAGAAAGGAAAAAAGGAGGGAAGGAAGGAGAGCATGAAGAAACAAGGAAACAAACATGAAAGCAGGGCAAAACAATTTAGAAATCACTAATGGAAAAATGGAAATTATTACAGACCAAAGAAACTTCATTCTAGGGTGAACAGCTAACAGAATATACCCTGATTTTTCACATTTAAATCTCTAATAAGCGAAGCACGGTGGCATACACCTGTGACCCAGCATGCAGGAGTTTGAGGCAGGAAGCTCTGCAAGTTTGAGGCCAGCCTGGGCTACAGACTGAGATTCTGCCTAAAACAAAACAAAACACCCCAAAAGAACCTCTAATAATAATACTGACAGCTAATTAGTTTATAGGACACAAAAGCTCTCTAAAAAACTTTTTTTAAAAAAATTTCTTTGATAGTAATTTATTTTTTATTATTTTATTATTTTTATTGAAAAACACATAGCAATGAGACAATTTCAAGACAAATTAACAGGACAGATTCGACAAATCAATACATTGCAAAATGTTTTCGTAATGTTTCAGTGTCGTACAAGGTGCAGACATGATATACTTACAGGCATTATTATAGCAGATGTCTCTAATCAGTGAATGAAGAAAGTGCAGCTATACACCTATCTTATTTCTCTACAGTTGATTTATATCACAGATTCAACAATTAACACCCTCTACCTTGTTATCTCCCCAGTGTCTGTCCATAATACTAGAAGCCAACATAATATCTTGTCCAACCACTATTATGCAAATCTTGCTTCTCATAGAATTACACATATATTTATCTTAACTGTACTGTTTATACACACACATCATGATTCTTCCTTTGTATTCCCCTCTAAAAAACTTTCTCCAGTTATAGTAGAGAGGTTTAGGATGGTGCTTACTATAAAATGGGATATTACAGGTCAGCTCTAATGTATACTCAATGGAAGGAGAAAGGTTTCTGAGAACCAGAAATATGAAAATCATATATATATATATATATATATATATATATATGGCACATCAGAAACATATGACATAATGTTGTAATAAAAATATGAGCTGCTATGCAGATGTTATACCTCTCAAAATCTATTCTATTTCTGGAGCTCTAAAATACCCAGCATAGCGGCCGGGGAGATTGCTCAGTGGAGTAAGTGCTTCCCTAGCAAGTGCAAGGACCTGAGTTCAATCGCTGGTTCTGAGAAAAAATGAAATAAAATACCCAGTATCATCACTTAATCCCTTCTATTTCCATAAACTACTGGGTGTGATAGCGCATGCCTGTAATCCATAAACTTTCAGTCTACTGAAAGTTTCTTTTACTAGCACATCTTTGATATTACATTAAAGATGTTACTAAGAAGTAATATTCATGGGGATGTGTGTCTATAATGTCAGTTAGTTGTAAGGCAGCGGCAGGAAGATCATGGGACACATGGAAAGCACAGGCAGAGCTTGGGTAAAGTTGCAGGGAGAGGGAAAGAGAAGCACAAGTTTGGTCCTAGCTAGGAAAACTCAAGAGATCCTGTCTCAAAATCAAAAACATTAAATCAACATCTCATTTTGGAGGGATTAATATAATGCAAAACTTTGCATCATATTATATACTAGTGATATAATAGTCTGAGGTTGCCTGGCATGTGGACACATACCTGTAATCCCAGTGCTCAGGAGGCTGAGGCACAAGGATCATTTGAAGTTCAAGACCAGCTTGAGCTATAAAGTGAGCTCAAACCAGCCTGAACTGCATAGAGACCTTGTCCCAAAAAAAAGACGCGCGCGCACACACACACACACACAGCCTGAGGTTAATAAGCCTTTGAAGAAAGTATTATCTGCAAAGTTACCCATCTGGAACAAAGGATTAAATGGCAATATTCAAACATGAGAAACCACCAATTTTATGTGTGTCGTGGCCCAGAAATAGAATATACTTAAAATATTTAGGTACCCAGACCTAGACTCTAGCCCCTTCAACGTGCCAATTAGGCAAGTTACTTAACTTTTCTGAGTTTTATTTCCTCACTTGCAAAACAAGAATGCTAATAACTATTTTAATAGGTTCTTTTGAGGAATAAATAGTAAAGTACATATGAAAGAACATAATAGTGCCTGGATCATAGTAGATGTTCTACAGATACAAGCTAAATGTAAATTCCACTAAAACCTGGTAATTCCTGTTATATATACTCAGTAGCATAAACTATTCCCTCCATTCTCTACCAGAGTTAAAACTGACACTGTGGACTCTATTACAGGGCCAGAAGAGGGCACACAGCCAGCAAGATATCTTTATGATCTCTGCTAGCTTTGAAATATAAGATCAGAAAGAAAATGTAACTTTGTTAAAAACAAAGGAAACCCACACAAAAATTTGTATAAGCCAGATGTGGTGGCACTGGCTTATAATCTTAGCACTCTAGGAACCTAAAATAGGAGGATTGAAAATTCAGTCTCAGCCTGGGAATTTAATGACAGTGAGACTGTCTCAAAATAAAAAAGCAATAACAAACAAAAAACAGGTGGGAGACAATCCCTAGTATCCCCCCCCCAAAAAAAAAACACTGTTCAAGAATGTTTATAAAATAAAAAAAGATCAATTAAAAACAAAAAAAATTAAAAAGCTAGACTGGATGACAAAAGGACCTACGTTTGAGCCCACACCTGGCAACTTAATGAGCGCCTGTCTCAAAATAAAATAGGGCTGTGTAGTTCAGTGTAAAGACCCTGAGTTCAATCCCAAGAACTACAAAATAAATAGATAAATAAAAACATAAATACATCAGAATTTTTTTGTTGTGGGTGGTTGTTTTGGAGACAGGGTCTCTCTCTGCAATTCAAGCTGGCCTCAGCCTTCTAACTGCTGGAACTATATGTGTGTATAACCATACCAGGCTGACAGAATGTTGATAGTTTTTGAAATAGGATACATGTACATGGAGTTCACTACCTTGTTCTATTCTGTTTACTTGTACGTTTTTTAACTTTTCCCAATAAAATCCCTCAAAAACTTTTTTCAGCTGGTGGAATAGCTCAGTAGATCATGAACATAGCATATTTGAAATCCTGAGTTCAATTTTTAACACTACAACAAATTTAAAATATTTTTGCCTTCCTATAATCCCAGCACTTGGGAAGCTGAGGCAGGAGGAGGCCAGCTTGGGCTACAAAACTGAGTTTAAGGCCAGTCTGAACTGCAGAGTGAGACCCTATCTCTTCACTTGACAAAACAAACAAAACCAACTTCATTACTTAATGCAACCTCTGCAACACTGATTAATAAAATGGAAAATCATTAATCATATATAGTTAGCAAATCAGGTCCAAGATATGAATGACCATACCAGTCTTAGAGGTAGAGGGAGACACTCAAGAAATATATATCCTTACAGTGTTGGGAAAACAGATATTTTATTCTCGTTTTCCAGATATTCTATAGTAAACAGTTATTTTTACCATAATGTAGAATCAGCAGTTAGGAACCAGCTTTGGAGTGAAGCTTAAAGGGCTACAGACGTAGCTTAGTGGTAGAGCACTTGCTTAACATACACAAGGGCCTGAGTGCAATCTCCAATACGGAAAAAAATAAAAAGGAACTTAACTTTGAATCTGCCTCTACTACTCTCTAGATTATGTGATCTTTGGTAAAATTATTTACTTGCTTAAAGTCTTGTTTTTCATTTTTTCTTTAAAGGTATATGTTATATATCTATCTTGTAGGGTCACACGTAGACTCAGAGATGAGCAACAACACCTCAATTAAATGAGATAATGCATTATAAAACAGCACATGCTTAGCATATTAAGTGCTTAAGAAACACTGGCTAAGCCGGGCGTGGTGGCGCAGGCCTGTAATCCCAGCACTCGGGAGGCTGAGGCAGGAGGATTGTTGTGAGTTCGAGACCAGCCTGAGCTACAAAGTGAGCTTAAGGCCAGCCTGAACTGCATAGTGAGACCCTGTCTCAAAAAGACCAAAAAAAAAAAAAAAAAAAAGAAACACTGGCTGGGGCCCCCACAGAGATAGCTCCACAGTCTAAGCACCTGCTTAGGCAAATGCAAGGACCTGGTACCACATGCTGTGATGGCCCTGGTCCAGGCACCACGACCAGGCATGGTGGCACACACCTATAATCCCAACCCTGGGGAGGCTGATTGCAAGTCCGAGCTGCGTAGTGAGACCCTGTACCAAATACATAAAATTTTTAGAAAAGGGGCCGGGGAGATGGCTCAGTGGTATAAATGCTTCCCTGGTAAGTGTGAGGGTCTAAATTCAATCTCTGGTTCTGCCAAAAAATAAATTAATTAATTAAATTAAATAAAAAAAGCACTTACGTATAGATAAAAACAGCACCTACCTCATAGAGATGCTGTGAGGATTCCATAGGAAAACTGGCATAATGTAGTCTTTACTGTGAATGACATGTTGTTTGCAGGAAAAAAATATCACTTAAGAAAAGCCCCGGGCATGGTGGCGCATGCCTGTAATCCCAGCACTTGGGAGGCTGAGGCAGGAGGATTATTGTGAGTTCGAGACCAGCCTGAGCTACAAAGTGAGCTTAAGGCCAGCCTGAACTGCATAGTGAGACCCTGTCTCAAAAAGACAAAAAAAAAAGAAAAGCCCCATCTCAGGTTGGGGTTGTAGCTTAGTGGTAGAGCATTTCCATAGCATATACACAACCCTGGTTTTGATATCCAGCACCATAAATAATGCTTGAAAAAGTTCAACAGTTCCACTACTAGGAATATACCCAGGAGAACAGAAAACAAATGTTCATGCAAACCTTGTACTGGTAGGTTCACAGCAGCATTATTCATAACAACCCCGAAGCAGAAACAATCCAAAGTCTATCAATTGGTGAATAAATACAGCACAGTACATCTATATCAAGTGGAATATTATTTAAGCATAGAAAAAAAATGAAGTATTGGTTCACACTAGAATTTGGATGATATAGAGCTGGGGAGATAGCTCGGCAGTCTAAGCACCTGTCTTGCAAGTGCAAGGACTCAGGTTCAATCCTCAGTGCCACATGCTGTGCCTTCTTGCCAGTCACTGAAACCAGGTGTGGTAGCACATGCCTATAATCTCAGTGCTGGGGAGGCTGAGACAGGAAGATCACTATGAGTCTGAGCTGTATAGCGAGACACTGTACCAAATAAATACAAATATTTAAAAAAATTTAGATGATATATTAGTAAAAAACCTTATAAGTTAAAGAAGCCAGTCATACAAAAGACAATATATTGTATGATTTTCATATGAAATGTCAAAAATAGGAAAACCTATAGAGACAGAAAGTAGATTAGCAGTTGCTTAAGGCTAAGGGGCAAGATGGGGATGACTGGGGGAAGGCGGCAATAGCTCAAAAGAATGCTTCTTATTTGAGTGATAACAATTTTCTAGAATCAGAAAGTGATGATGGTTGCGTAACTTTGTGATTATATTAAAAACCGCTAAACTATATACTTTTCCTGGGCTATATAGTGGGTTCAAAGCCAGCTTGAACTGCATGATGAGACCCTGTCTCAAAAAAAAACCAGGGGGCCAGGGAGATGGCTCAATAGAGTAAGTGCTTCCTTGGCAAGCGCAAGGACTTCAGTTCAATTCCTGGTCCCGCCAAAAAAAAAAGGTATTGTGAGGGCCAGCTATTCATCTAATTCATCTATCGCTTCTAGATCTCCCAGGAGTGCTGTGAACTTAGCAGGTAGCGATAACCATTGTTGAATGAACAGCAGCACAACTACTGTGGCATACATATGAGGTTTTATACTTATCAATGCATTTTTGTTCATGCTTTTAATTTGCTTCAGAACAATCCTATGAAGAAGCCATAAGGCTTTAATGAGGGAGAAGTGAAGCACATAGTATTGAGGAAGATGTCCTGCGCTGGGATTGGAGGTCATGCACTTTTGGTATATGTCTGCCTTTAATTGGCTGTATGACCCTGAGTAAGGCATTTCACTATTAGGTTCTTTTTCCATTTGACAATGACATGGGTCAGAGATGAGCAACAACACCTCTTCCAATGACACTGTGCTATAGTTGTTGCTGGGTTGTTTTTTTCCCCACTGTGCTATAATTATAAGGAAATATTGCTATGTAGCATCATCTTAGTTCTAGAGATAGGACCTAAAGCATCTGTATTCTCTTTCCTCTGAATGCAGTCTTACCATAGTGGGGAGGTCCCCAGCTGGAGTGACAACTGACTCCCTTCCAGCATTCTGAATTATGCAAAAGATGTACACAAGTTTCCTTTTACTCTATTTGTAATGGTTTTCCTACTGGAGCAATCCTATAAAAGAGAAGAAAAGTGAAGCCCAAAGCAGTTTTTTTTCTGTGTATGCTTCATCAGAAGTACCATAATAAGATGAAAAATTGAGTTGTGGAATCAGACTTACAGTTCAAATTGCAGTTGTTACCTATTTTCTTTTCTTTCTTTTTTTTTTTTTTTTTCTTGTCTTTTTTGAGACAGGGTCTCACTATGCAGTTCAGGCTGGCCTTAAATTCACTTTGTGGCTCAGGCTGGTCTCGAACTCACAACAATCCTCCTGCCTCAGCCTCCAGAGTGCTGGGATTACAGGCCTGCGCCACCATGCCTGGCTTGTCACCTATTTTCTATGTGACTTAACTTTTCTTTTCTTTTATTGAGAGACAAATATCAATGAGACAGTTTCAAAGCTGATTAATAGGACATTTTCAATAATTAATACCTTTTACATTGTTATCTTCTTAGTGGTTATCCACAGTACAAGAAGCAGACAGAATATCCTGTCCAAACACTATTAGTACAAATCTCTCTCTTCTTAGGGACTGGGGAGATGGCTCAGTAGAATAAGTGCTTCCCTGGCAAGCACAAGGGCCTGAGTTCAATCCCTGGTTCTACGAGAGAAAAAAAAAATCTCTCTTCTCATAGAATCAAGCGAAAGTAGCTGTATATCTATCCTAACTGTTCTGTATGTACAAATAAAAATAGTTTTTCCTTTGTATCCCCCCCTTTTTTTTGTTTGGTCTGTCAGAGATGGGTATTCTACTGGCATTTAAATACTATAGGTGCTTGAATTCAGCAAAACACATGACTTAACTTTTCTAAGCCTCAGTTTCCTTATCTGGCTACTTGAAGGGTGACGAAGAATGCAAGACTGTACATGTAAAATGCCTGATATTGAGCCTGGTACATAATAATTACTGAATATTCCAAACAGTTTGCATAAGGGCCTGGGTTGAACTCCCAATATCATAAAGGAGGGAAAAAAAGGAGGCAAGGAACACATTTTGACAGTGCTGTTCTCTCTTACTACTTAAGAGCAACTATAGTCTTGAATGTTTCCAAACTTGCATCTTTCCAAATCTGGCTACAATTCAAAGTACCTTGTAAGGAAGCCACTGAAGTTTCCCTACTCTAAGCAGAAAGGTCAAGGAAACTGAAACTGATCAATTTGGAAATGCCTCCTTTCTGAGTTGCAGCTGTGCAACACCCAGACAGGTGTCGCAAGAGGGGTTCAGGCAGCCATCAGCATCAGCAGTCACTCAGGCCTCTTGTAGAAGCTCTGGGTAATTTAGGCCAGTTCTGAACAGAACTGCCTGGCTCTCAAAAGTCTCCCTAAAAAGGTAAGGGATAAGCAATTTTATTCTTAAACATAGAATCTAGAACAGAGCCCAGGCTGGTGACACACACCTGCAATCCCAGCACTTGGGAGGCTGAGGCAAGAGAATTATCTCAAGTTTGAGGCCAGCCTGAGACTACACGAGTTCAAGACCAGCCTGAAGTACACAGCAACCCAAACAAAATCTATGGTTATGAATAAGGTCAAATTTTACCAAGGTTCTGATCTTAACATGGCTTAGAAGTCCCTAGATACGGGCCCATGGAGATAGCTCAGTAGAATAAGCACTTGCCTGGCAAGTGCAGGGTCCTGAGTTCAATCCCTGGTACCACCAAAAAAAAGATAGTGCCTAGGGCAAGGTCTTAGACTGTTCCCCACCCCCACCCAAATAAAACAGGGTTAATACCTCCCCAGATGGCTACAGAAGGATTAAGAGTCATTATTCTTGGCATTCAGCTCTGGCCTAGCTCTAATAGTTGTGACCTTGTTCATCCTAAAAAACATTAACCATAAAAATGGAAACAGGAACCCTTGAATCTGGCTACAAATTTTCTTTTCACAGGGCATCTACACTGCCTCCAATACCCTGACCTGTTTGTTGACTGTATCTTCCTGGTAGCTAAGCTTCAAATTTTTAGGTATTAGTCACTAATGCCACAAAGTCCTTCAAGGAGCCTGCAGCCATTACTAATAGCACAAAGAATGAGTCCCAGAACTCTCATGGTATCAGTCAGGCCCAAATTTACTTCTGAGAAAGCCAATAAAATGGTGCTCCTTTAACTCCCAAGCTCTGGCTCTTGAAGGGCAACCACCGATATCCAGTGAAAAGCACATATCATGTCATCTAGTCTTCATCAACCCACTATACATCAGATGTCATTGAATGCCTCATTTCCTATGAAAAAATGTAGCTCAGAGAGAACCCATGACTTGTTCTAGGTCACAAAACTAACATGAAGCAGATCTAGGTTCCAATGGCATCTCTACCACCAATAGTTACATAACCTCCAGCATTCATTTTTCCTTTTATTTTTTTGGCATCACTCAGGATTTGAGATTGACCCCTGAGCCCTCACACTCAGCCATATTACCAGCCCTTTTTATACTTTTTAAATTTTGAGACAGGTCTTGCTAAATTGTTAAATTACCTAGGCTGGGTTTGAAGTTGTGCTCCTTTTGCGTCAGATTCCAGAGTCCTGGGATTACAGATGCAATTCACCACACCTGCCTCTGGACCATATCTGTTAACTTCCTACAGGCTCAGTTTTTATTTTGGAGGATAAAGAGCCTTCCTACCACAAAAGGGGTTTCTGAGGACAGCATGAGATACTGTAGAGTGTCTAGCAAGTGTCAATATATATGCTAGATTTTATACATCAAAAAAGATGAGTTTGATATCATTTTCACAAACTCACAAAGTTTAAAATAATAAAAAAGTCACTTAGTTCAATTATCAACGTAAGCATAAGACCTAACATGTCTTCAATGAGAAGTAGCAAAATCTTGGCTTGAATACCTCCAAAGATGAGTAGCTTACTCTCTCACAAGTATCCTACTTTGTTTTTAGAAAGACAAATTATCTCCTATGAAACAAAAGTCTACCACTTGAAATTTTCTTCTTTAATCTTGGTCTGCACCAAGAAAAGATCACATGGAAAAAGACCAGTTCCTCTCCCCATGACAATTCTCCAAGAATCTGTAGAGGGTCAGGGAGATGGCTCAGTAGAATAAGTGCTTCCCTGGGCCTGAGTTCAATCCCTAGCTCCACAAAAAAAAAAGAAAAAAAAAAAAAAAAAAAAAAAAAAAAAAAAAAAAAAAAAAAAAAAGAATCTGTAGGCAGATATCGTGTTCCACAGAGGCGCTCATCTTTGGACTTTTTAGCTCTTCTTCAAGTATCACAGCCCAGAGGCAGCTCAATATCAAAAAGCACAAAGACTAAGTTTCAATCTTTCCTTCTACTAGTTATGTGAATTTAGCCAAGTTTCTTAATCTCACTGAATGTGTCTCTGTATTATTGTAAAACAGAAAATGATTCTCACTTCATAAGACATTTATGAAGATTAAATTAGGTAAAATAAGAATACTATCTGGTACCAAATAAAACATATATCAGACAATAAATACCAGTCACTTTTTAGGATATTTGCTGGTATCTTTCCAAGTAACTTAGCCAGAATCAAACATAACTTCAAGGAACCAATTTCTGATGGCAACTGTCAAGATCCTGGTTTTTGAAATCAAGAAAGCTAAAAAGCATAGCTCATAAGTTCTGTGGGTCTATCGATCAGCGATGGCTACTCAAAGATGCAGAGGGGCATTGAAAGAGGATGAACGAAGAAGGAAACAGAATAGATCCTTAAGCTAGGAAAACCAAAGAAAAGACGTGTCACCATTTCACATGTTTATTACCTTTTATAAGACTCAGCCCCATTCCCTAATTAAAAAGGAGTAGTGAAAAATAAAAATATAAAGAACATGTCACATATAGATCTTCTCCAGTAATTAGCATGGCAAGGTCACACATGTTTGCAAGTGGCCCTCAAAATGTCTACTTGCGTCCTTCTAAAATTCTGATGTCCAGGTATTTGAAAACACCCTACAGAGGACATTCAATGAGTCAATACTGAATTCCTTCTGCCTAGAAAAACTGCCAGTCACATGATACCTCCAAAACCTAGAACTGGTAAGTTGTTGTTAAAACTATCATAATAATCATTACATTTATACAGATGTATATACATATGTGAATATTTATAGTAAGCATTATAAATATTTTTTCAGTGACCACCAGAGAAGCCCCCAGCAGAAATGTAAGTTTATCTAAACTTACATTCTGTAGCTTATCCAAAAGTACTACCTTTACAGTTGAGATAAAACTTGAACGTATGTACCTCTTAACTAGGTCAAAGGAGGAAAAAGGGAAAAAAGGAGAGAGAGAGAGAGAGAGAGATCCCAGATTTTTCAGGAAGTATGATCACAATTTAAGACACAAAATGTTTCTGGTCTGCAAATGAGATAAAACCTACAATGAAGAAATTGGGATGGGGAGATAGCTTGGCCGTCTAAGTGCTTGCTAGGCAAGCGCAAGGACCTGAGCTTCATCCCTGGTACTGCATGCCATGCTGAACCCAGAACACTGGGGGCACTGTGCTGGTCCTGAAATGGGCATGGTGGTGCAGACCTGTAATTCCAGCACCTGGGAGGCTGAGATGGGAGGATCACTACAAGTCTGAGCTGCAAGATGCTATAGCAAACAAATACATTTAAAAAAAGAAATCAGGGGCTGGGGAGATAGCTCAGTAGAATAAGCGTTTTGCTGGCAAGCACAAGGGCCTGAGTTCAATCTCCGGTTCTGGAAAAAAAAAAAAAAAAGAAAAAGAAAAAAGAAACTTTAAAAAAAAACAAAACTAAAAAAAGAAATCAGACTCAGCTCTACTAGATTACTCCTTAGTCTCTTTTAGAGGATCAGGATCTTAAACCCAACAATAAAAATTCAATTCGAACCCACACATGGTGGTGCAGGTTTGTAATTCCAGTACTTCGGAGGCTGAGGCAGTAGGATTGCCTCTAGTTCAAGGCCAGCCTGGGCTGTTACACTGTAAGTCCAAGACCAGCCTAATTCAAATAAAAAATACAAAAATAAACCAGAACTCTTATCAGAATAGTCTTAGGTAGTTCCTTCAAGGTAGTGAGCAGACACTGATCCTCGAAGAACTGTTAAGTATAGAGAAGCTGACTGCAGACCACTGGGCATACCTGGGCCCCTGCAGGGGTTTTCATAATGTCACTGAGTCCGAAGGAGCCCTCAGGATAGTTTCACTCTCAATACTGTTTCAGGCTTGCTTTAAAAGGAACACTTGGGCTGAGGATATAGTTCTGTGAGAGAGTGTTGGTGCAGCGTGCGAGGGGGCCTGATTAATCTCCAGCAACACAAATAAATAAATACACAGGTTAGTGAAAGAAGCGATGCTGCCTATACCAACTTTCTAGACACTCCATAGCCAAAACACCTTTAAAAAAACAAAAAAAACTGCCATTTTACCCATCCTTGGAAATCATCTTCCCATCCTTGGAAAGAATGGGGAATACAGTTACTCTACAATAATTCTGAACCCATAAACTTAAGAGAAACACTCTAAAATTGCTTTACCACCAGCTCAGAAGGTTCAAGACAATCAAAGAACTTTAGGGTAAATAATTACATCAGGCTGTTAGACACATGTGATTAACCATACTCTAGAAACCATAGTAGTATGTCAGCAGCCACGAGTGAGCCAAAGGGCACCACGCAAATTCAACACGGCGGGCAGCTGGCAATGGAACACCCCACTGCAGCTTTCAGAAAGAATGGATCCTGCTGGTTCTTCGCTGACCTATCCCTGCACTTCCTATTTATACTCTGAAGTGGGTACTGAGTAACCCATTCCTAAGTAGAGGCCCTTTGTACTGGGCGCCACAATCGCTGGTGGAAACACCTTGGCAAAGTTCAATCTGGTGCCAGGATAACCTACTGAAGGAAACTTCGGCTGCTAGAAGTCTGAAAAAGAGAAGAGAGGTACAGGCAGAACTGAGTGGAAGAGAACAGGTCAGGTCATTGCCCTTTGTAACTTCCACCTGCCCCTTTCTTCCTGACACCTACTTCAGATCAGATGTCAAAAACTCAGAGGAAAAAAACAACAACAAAAGTCCCGTGAAAGGATGATTTTCACCTCGACTCACCAGTGCTTCCCAAGACGCCCACTGTACCCCTCCCCCCAAGTCCCGGCCAGCCCCTCTGTCCCCACCCCGCCCCGGCCCACTCTGCCCTCTGTTCCAGCAAGGCCTGCCCCATCTCGGGACGCTCCGGGGCGCCAAGACCTGCGGGCTCAGGCCCCGAGGCCGACAGAGCTGGAGCCGGCCCAGAGCGGGAGGCCCGCGTGCCGGGGTTGCGGGAGACTGTCCCCGCCTCGGTGCCCACGTAGGGCAGAGCGCTGCGGCGATGCGTACCTGTCAGGTCTCTTCCTCGGACCAGCGGTGCAACTTCAGGAGCCCATGTCGGTCCCGGGAGCCCGGCCCCTCTCCCAGGAGTGGGGGCGCGGATCCCGGGAAGGGGGCTGGGGTACTCGGGCAGCTCTAGCCTCTTCCCATGCTCCCCGCCCGGCGCCTGGCCGGGGCCGGACAGCGCCTCCACCCGCCCTGCGCACCGCCTCACACCCGCGCTCACACACACTCACACTCCCTCGCGCGCTCTCACACACGCACTCCCCTCCCTCCTTCTCTGTTTATCTCCTCCAGCTGTCTAGGGACCCAGGAGAAGCCTAGCACTGCGCCTGCGTCACGTCGTCTCCGCGCCCTCCCGGTGCTTCACAGCCGGCCGCTACGCTACGAAGACAGCGTTCGAGAGCTTCCAGAATGGCGAGCTAGGGCCCCAGCTGCATCTCCTCCCTCCCCGCGCTCGGTCAACGTCTGCTGCCGCCGGCGCCCACTAACATGCTAGTGGGGGAGCCGCCACGGCCAATCCGCTTCACTTCTCGCAGGACCGGCAGCCAGTGGGCGGGCGGCCAAGCGGGGCGAAGCCCTGAGGCATTCTGGGAATCGTAGTTTTTTGCTTTTAAGGCGTTCCTGCTGAGTGGGCTGCCCCTCCCGGTTGCCATTAGTTACTGGACGCACCTCCCACCCCCACCACAGCATAAAATGCTCCCCCACACGGCTTCTAGAACCCTCTCCCAATAGACTCGCCCCTTTCTTTTAGAGCCCACCAGAGTTACCTGGGAGCTCCTCAAGACTTCCTCTGAGCCCCTGAATTGCAGGACCCCTCAGGCTAGTGCCCACAAAGCCAAGCCTCAACCTACTCCTTCCTACTTTGAGGGAGCTGCTGAAGTAGCACATTCCTCTCTTGATCTCCTGAGCCTGACAAAAGAGGATAAAAGAGAATCATTCCTTTACCAGTGGCCTGGAGGACAGTCACCCACACACTCTCTGGGAGCTCCTCAGACTGATGAGAGAGGCGGAAACAGGTCCATCAGAGCCTAGTGGAGTCACTGTCGTTCTTGGCTCAGAAAAAGTTCCATCTGTGTGGAGTTCCAAGACTGGTGGAGACAAACTCCTCTCAAAGGAAATTTCCAAGGTGCCAAGGGATGCTTTATGTCTAACTTCATGTGACAGAAATCAAGCCTCACACCAAGAGAGGAGGACTTTACCATCACTTGCTGTGACGGGAAATTGTCACTCACCCATAGGGCGCAACTTGTCAGATCATAGTAATTTACTTTCACTGTATTGGGTCTGTTCCCTTAGATAGGTACTATTGCTATCTGTATTTTGCAGAAGATGAAGCTGGAGCATAAGGAGGTGAAAGGCAGCCTGTCCAAGGTAGCACAGCTGATAAAGAAACAAATTGGGATTCCAACCCAGATCTGCCTAAATTCAGACTCTGAGCCTTTAATCATTGCTTATCCCTCCAATGAAAAACAGGCAACCCTCACCCCCAGAAAGGACTGGATATACATATTTTGCACTTAATTTCTCCTGTGTTTATCACTCCAGTAGTTCTCCCCTCCCCCCAACAAAATTCTGCTCACTTCATTAATGTAAATTCCCCTGCAAGCTCCCAAAGGCTGATCATTACTTACTTGGAGAAAGAAAAATCTACTGTTGTGATTTCGACTCCCAAAGCCTTTCATTCCTTTCTCCTAAAAATGCTGTGGACCATTCTCACTGGCCTTTCCCTCTCAGCAGTTCCACTGATTATATAAATAAAAAATTACAGACTTTGGGACTAGAAAAAAGTTTTGAAATCATCTATCCATAGCTCTTCAGTTGCAAACTACAACCTTGACTAGGCCAGTTAGGCTGCGGAATAATAGCTACAATGTATCCACGGGAGATAAATGCTTATAGTGAATTAAGAAACATTCTCATAATCCCATAGCTAGAATGCAGCACAGTTAGGATTAAAACCCAGATTACTGTAATACAGAACCCCTATTTTAAATCTTTTTTTCTAGTTAGGTATTACAGTACATGCTGGTAATTTCAGTTTGGGAAACTTGAGACAGGATATATAATATATATATATATTTCTTTTTCTTTTTTACTGAAAAACACAGAATAAATGCACTTTAGTGTATTACCTCTCAAGAGTGTTTTCTGGAAAATTCATGAACAAATATTTACATCATATATATATATATATATATATATATATATTTACAGGTCTCCTTTACTTGCATATTTTTCAAAGGATTTTAAAAATAGTCTTATATATGTAAGGTTTCTCTTCAGTGTGACCTCTTTCACTTACTTGACAATACCCATGGATACTGAAAGCTTTCCTATACTGCCTGCCTAGGCTTCGGGCCTAGTTTGACCTCATTCTGAGGGTTGGGGTTTGTTACCTGAATTTTTTCCAAATTTTTTACATTCATGGATTTACTCCCAAGAATGGGGTCTTTTACATTTATAAAATGAAGACCTTGCAGCAAATCTTTACCCAAAGTGCCTACATACATAGAGTTTCTACCCTGTGCGCATAATCTCAGGTATTTGATGATATTTTTGTGTACTGAGTTATTTTGCACATTGCTTACATACATAGTTGTTTCTCCCCAGTGTGAGATTTTTCTGTCTGTGGAATGAGGACATAACCATAAATCCTTTTCCCCACTGCTTACATACATAGAGTTTAGGAGGATGGCAAGACTGAAACCACTGTGCTCAATTTAGTAAGCCCCTGTCTCAAAATTTAAAAACTAAACAAGCCAAGTATGGTGACCCACATTGTAATCCTAGCAATCAGGAGGCTGAGGCAGGAGGACTACCAGGAGTTTGAAGTCAGCCTGAGCTACGTAGTGAGTTCAAGGCCTGAACTACATAGTGAGATCCTGTATCAAAAATAACAAAGGAAAAGAAGAGTTCAGCATGTAGCTCAAAGGCCTGCAGTGATTATTGGTTATTTTCCATCAGATACTCACTTGTGCTAGGTTATATGTATTCTCTCTCCCTATGTGTTTATGAATATCTAAACATATATATCATGTATACTTTCACATGCACTAATTCACTTGATCTCCGTTATCTCCTCTTGAATAAGGTATTACCTTTTTTTTTTTTTTTTTTCTCAGTACCAGGGATTGAACTTGGGACCTTGCTCTTGCCAGGCAGGCACTTACATCACTGAGCTATATCCCTGGACCCAAGGTATTATCTTTATTATAAATTAAAAGAAAAAAACTCAAAAGAAGCCCAAGGACTAAGTACTGAAGGAGAGATGGGGGAAGAAGGAGGATGAGGAAGAAGAAAAAGAAGGGAAAAAAGAGGAGAAAGAGGAAGATGAGAAAGAGGAAGAAAAAAATTGTTTGTAGAAGTGGATTTAGCTTCTTTTTCTCTCTTAAAAGCATAAGATGAGGGTTGGGGAGATGGCTCAGTGGAATAAGCACTTCCCTGGCAAGTGCAAAGGCCTGAGTTCAATCCCTGGTTCTGCAAAAAAAAAAAAAAGCATAAGATAATGATGCAATTGATCACTACATTCTGCAGGGGAGTTGACTTCTGCTAAGCAAATTCAGAAAGCACAGATCCAATAGAATTCCAGTGTTTTAATGTACAGTGGGGAATAATTCCTAATGTAGCAGACAATAGCCAGGCTCTTGTCTAAGAGAGAGGTTATTACAGCCAGGCACTGAAAAACCAGTACTGTCTCCTGTTGGATGAGCAGGTGATGCAGGCTGCCATGCTCTGTAATAAGGTGCAGCATGTATTATCACCTATTTAACAACAGTTATGGTATAAATTCACAGCATGTCGAAATTATGAAAATCGAATATGAAGTCACCAGTTATTTAGAAGTGTGACTATCTGATATCAAGACTTACTATCAGGCCAGGGATGTAGCTCAGCAACACAGCACATTCCTGACAAGTGTGAGGCCCTGAGTTTGACTCCCAGTATAACAAAGAAGACTTACTATAAAGCTATAGTAATCAAACACTGTGGTATTTTTGGTGAAAGAATAGTCAAATAGAGGGGCCAGGGAGATGGCTCAGTGGAATAAGCATTTCCATGGCAAGCGCAAGGGTCTGAGTTCAATCCCAGTTCCACCAAAAAAAAAAAAAAAAAAAAAAAAAAAAAAAAAAAAAAAAAAAAAAAAAAAAAAAAAAAAAAAAAAAAAAAAATATATATATATATATATATATATATATATATAGAGAGAGAGAGAGAGAGAGAGAGAACAGAATTTACAACTCAGAAATAAACCCGCATAAATATAGTCAGCCAATATTTGGCAAATATAATTCAATAGAGAAAGAGTAGTCATTTTAATAAAGAGTGCTAGGACAACTGGACATAGTAAATACTATTTATCTAGGGTTATGGGCTGGGTGTTTGAACCTCCTCTCTAATTCATATATTCAAGATCTAATCCTCAAGTGGGTAGATTAGGAAGTGAGATGATTAGGTTAAGAGGCTGGAGCTTCCACAAATGGAATTAGTGTCCTTCCAAAAGAAATCTTTGTGCCCTTCTGCTAAGCAAAAACATACAGCCAGGGAGATAGCTCAGTAGAATAAATGCTTGCCTGGCAAGTGCAGGGTCCTGAGCTCAATCCCCAGTATTGTAAAAAAACACAAACAAACAAACAAACAAAGACATAGAGCAAATGAATGATGACAGTCAATGAACCAGGAAGTGGAACCTCACCAGATTCCAAATTTGCCTCTGTCTGGTCTTGGATTTCCCAGCCTCCAGAACTGTGAGAAATAAATTTCTGTTGTTTATGAGCCACTCAGACTATTTTTACTATTTTTATTATAGCAGCCCAAGTAGATTAAGACATCTAAGCAATGACCTTAAGTTTTTCATAAAAATTAACACAAAATAGATAAAAATTGTAAATGTAAAATGCATTTATAGTTGTCATAGAAGAAAACTTGAGTGAGCTTGAATTGATGAGGTTTTTTTTTTTTATGTATTTAGGATAGGGTGTACAGGATGTACAGGGTCTCACTATGTAGATAGGACATGTAGTGATCCTCCTGTTTTCAGCCTCCCAAATGCTAGGATTGCAGGCGTGGGCCTCCACACCCAGCCACAATCACATCTCAGTGCGCCCTGGGGACGGGGCTGGCACAGCATTGCAGGGATTGAACCCTGGCCTCTGCTCTGCCTAAGCAGGCACTTTAATCCGCTGAGCTATCTGGCCGGCCCAATGAGTTTTTTGCTGCATGAAAGAAAATATTAGGAAAGGCACGAGAAGGGAAGGGATTGAGAAAATGTGGTTAATGGGCAAGGGGTTCAGTTGAATAAGAGGAATAACTTCTAAGGTTCACATAGCACAGGAAGATAACTATAGTTAAAAACAATTAACTATTTCAAAATATTAAGCAGGATTTTGAACATTTTCAACACAAAGAAATGATGTATGTATGTACATTTTTATCTATCTATCTATCTGAAGTAACAAATATACCATTTATTTGATTTGATTATCATACCTTTTATACATATATTGAACTCTCACATTGTATCCCCAAAATAGATAGCATTAGTATTTATTTACTTATTTATTGAGGCAGGGTCTCACTATGCAGTTCAGGATGGCCTTGAACTTGTTATGTAGCCCAGGCTGCCTTCAAGCTGACAGTGCCCCTACTGCCTCAGACTCCCAAGTGATGGAACTATAGGCCTTCACCACCACATCTGGCTCTATGTATCAATTTAAAAATACATTCATAGGGCCAGGGAGACGGCTCAGTAGAATAAGCGCTTCCTTGGCAAGCGGAAGGGCCTGAGTTCAATTCCCGGTTCCGCAAACAAACAAACAAAAATAATAATATATTAATTTGAAGGGTGTGATGGCGCATGCCTATAACTCTAGCAATATGGGAGGATACAATAGAAGGATTAAAAATTCCAAACCAGTGCGCTGGCCCTGCCCCCAGGGTACACTGAGGTGGCCATTGAGACTGGGTGTGATGGTCTATAATCCCAGCACCTGGGAGGCTGAAAACAGGAAAATCACTGAGTCTGATCCTGTGTAGTGAAATCCTGTAAACCTTGTACTAAATACATTTTTTAAAAAAGTTCCAAACTAGCCTGGATAATTTAGTCTCAAAATTAAAAAAAAAAAAAATTAAAAGGCTGGGAATGTAATTCAATGTGAAAGCCTTGGGTTCAATCACTGATGCCCTAAAATATAATAATAATAACAACAACAACAATAACAATAATAATTGTAAAAAATAATACATTTTTACACTTTACGAATTTGCATGTCACCCTTGCGCAGGGGCCATGCTAATCTTCTCTGTATCGTTCCAATTTTAGTATATGTGCTACTGAAGCGAGCACAACATTTTTAAATGCAAAATAATTTCAGGGCTGGGGAGATAGCTTGGTGGCATAAGCACCTGCCTAGCAAACTCAAGGTCCCAGGTTCAATCCCTGATACTGCATGCTGTGCTGGCTCCAGAACCTTGGGTGCACCATGCTGTCCTGAAACTGGGTGTAGTGGTGCACACTTGTAATCCCAGTGCTGGGGAGGCTGAGACAGGAGGATCGCTAGGAGTCTGAACTACATAATGTGTAGTGAGACCCTGTATTAAGAAAAGAAATTTATTCAAAAATTAAGAAGCAAAAATTTTCTCAATACACACACACACACACACACACACACACTGAAACTAAGCAGAGTGCCACATGCCAGTAATCCCAGCTATTTGATAAAGGAAGGCAACTGAAGGCAAGTGCAAGCCCAGCCTGGGAAACCTTATGTGAAGTGCTGTGGGGCACTTCTGTAGTCTCAACACTCTGAGAGGATGACCCAGGATGATGGCCAGTTTGAGCTCAGCCTGTGCTACAGTAGTGACTTTACAGGACCTTGTCTCAAAATTTTCAATTTTAAAAATTGAAAAAAACAGCCTGAGAGGCTGAGTGTGCTGACACTCACTTGCATTCCAGGCAGTTGGAAGGCTGAGGCAGGAGGACTGCTGCTGGTTTGTAGGCTATGTAGTGAGCTCAAGTCCAGCCTGAACTACACAGTAAGACACTCTTAAGAAGAAAGTAGGGGCTGGGGAGATGGCTCAGTGGAATAAGTGCTTCCCTGGCAAGTGCAAGGGCCTGAGTTCAATCCCTGGTTCCACACAAAAAAAGAAGAAAGTGAGGGTGTAGCTTAGCATGAAGCCCCCAATACCACAAAAACAAAAATCAATACATTGGAGATGTCACCCAGTGGTAGAATGCTGGCCTAACATGCCCAAGGTCCTAGATTCCATCCTTGGCACCACAAAACAAAATAGAAACAAGAAACAAAACAAAAATTCAGAAAGAAAATGAAAAGACAAGACAAGCAACAGACTGAACAGACTGGGATAAAGGCTTACAAATAAGAAAATAACCCCATTAATGCAAAAAAAAAAAAATCCTGAAATTGACACTTTTCTGAAGAAAATACTATAGGTGTGGCAAATAAGCATATAGGAAGGTGCTTGTACGTCATATGTCATCGGGGAAAAGCAACTTAAAATGTGTTCTCGCTACACGACTATTACGGTGACTAAAAGTCAAGAGACCAAAAGCCAGAAGGATGTGCAGCAGTAAGAACTCTTTCTTCCCAGGTGGAAATATAAATCTTTAGAAGATGGTTGGCAGTTTCTTAAGAAGCTAAATGTAGTCCTACCATATAGTCCTGCTTTCATACACCCAGGTGTTTACTGCAGTGAACTTCTGTCCACAGAAAAACAGGCACATGAATGCTTACATCAGCTTTATTAATGGTTGTCCCAAACTAGAAGCAACCAAGATGCCCTTCAAAGGGCGAATGAATAAACAGAAACTGGCGCAGTCCTACAATGGAATATTACTCAGGATGAATGAGCTATTAGGCCTCAAAGATATGGAGGAAACAAATAGAATTGCCTTACGAAAGAAGCCAGCCTGAAAAGAAATGAACTATTGTATAATGGCCACTACATGACTTTCTGGAAGAAGCAGAACTACAGAGATAGTAAAAGGATCAATGGCTGCCAAGGGTTTGGGGAAGAGGAAAGGAGCAAAGAAAGGATTTTTAGAACAGCTAACTGTATTATATATGATCACGGTCGATATGTGATAGACATGTGTCGAACCATTTTGCTGACAACGCAGTGAGCTATAGTAAATATGGGCTTCAGGTAATAATCATGTACCACTATTGGTTCAGTTATAACAAATACTTCTTATTAATGAAAGGCATTGATGGTAGAGAAACTGAGGTTGGGAATATAGCTTGCGGTAAAATGCTTGCTTAGCACATGTTAAGTGCTAGGGTCAATCCCCAGTATATGCACACTACACACATGTAGACGCACGCGCACACGCGCGCGCACGCACACACACACACACATACAGTCTGTGAGGAAGGGGAGTGAAGACTGGACATATGAGAGCTCTGTACTCTCTTTTTCTTTTTCAATAGTAGTAAAACTGCTCTAAAAATAAGCTCTTTAAAATGATGAAGAGAGCCGGGCATGGTGGCGCATGCCTGTAATCCCAGCACGCGGGAGGCTGAGACAGGAGGATTGTTGCGAGTTCGAGACCAGCCTGAGCTACAAAGTGAGCTCGAGGCCAGCCTGAACTGCATAGTGAGACCCTGTCTCAAAAAAGACAAAAAAGCCGGGCGTGGTGGCGCACACCTGTAATCCCAGCACTCGGGAGGCTGAGGCGGGAGGATTGTTATGAGTTCGAGACCAGCCTGAGCTACAAAGTGAGCTTAAGGCCAGTCTGAACTGCATAGTGAGACCCTGTCTCAAAAAGACAAAAAAAAAAAAAAAAAAAAAAAAAAAAAAAAAAAAAAAAAAAAAAAAAAAAAAAAAAAAAAAAAAAAAAAAAAAAAAAAAAAAGACAAAAAAAAGACAAAAAATAAAAAATAAAATGATGAAGAGGTTTTGCATGTTGGGAAACTTTCTGTCTCTGTGTCTTTTTTCACTGTAGTTCTTAGGATTGAACTCAGAGCCTTCAGGCTGCATATCCAGCTACCCAGCTCTTTTTTAATTTCTGAGACCGGGTCTCTTTAAGTCAGTAAGGTACCCAGGCTGAGTCAAACTCGAGTTCCTCCTGCCTGGCTTCCCAAGAGCCCCTGTCCAGACTCCCGCCTCTTCACTCCCTCTCTCTCCCTCTCTCTCTCTCTCTCTCTCTCTCTCTCTCTCTCTCTCTCTCTCCTCAATTTCTTCTTTAAATTGCATTGTATTTTACTACAGACAAAGATGGAAAAAACTGGGTTACATTACATACTACTGAAGTAAAAAGATAAAGCACAAAATGGCTATGTGAACACATAAATGAAAACAGACACGCATAAATTTACAATATGTATAATGCACATTCATTCATAGAGTATAAAGAATGACTATAAATCATTAAGAAAAAGATGACACAATAAAAAATGGCCAGGATTCTTGAATAGATGTTACTGACAGAAAATGGCCATTAAACACATGAAAATTTACTCAGTCCTTCCCCTTCTTCTCCCAGGTCCTCTCTACTTAGGAGTTAGGTCCTCCTGGGTGTCAGAATAAATGAATGGTGATGTTTGTCATACAGAAATGCTACGTAGTAGAAGGCAACCACCCCAAGTGATAACCTAGAAGAATCTCATGAAAGTAACACAGAAAGGTATCAGATATATCATATGATTCCATTTTAAATTTATCCTGACTTACCTACTTACACCTAGATTATTTAACAACAAGCAATACAGTGGATTGCCTAGTAAAGGTATGTTCACTCACCTTTTCTACCCGTCTTGTACTGATAAACACTAATCACTTCTGGAGTCTTCTGCTACTTGAAATAATGCTGCAAGAAGATTGAGTTCACGCAACTTTCCAAACTGGGCAACCCCTTGAAAGACAAATTAATCATTTATGTACTGCGCTGATAAATATCTTGTTTCTAGGAAGTAGCATGTGACGTCAAGTAATATTTGGCTTCAGAAGTTCAGTTCATGCTTAGCAGCATAAACATAACCCCTGCCAGTAGGACAGTGTGGCAGGCAGGCGTGAATAAGGGGACTATCTTGGCTGCAGTCAAATTTTCCAGGGTAATCACTTTGGGTAGGAGAGGCGAGGGCTAAGGAAAGAACTGGACGGCCCGATTGAGAGGCTGAGACTACACCTCATAGGCGCCAGGGGGTCTGAAGATGCTTGATCAGGAAAAATGCAGATGCTTTTCAGCCATCAGAAAGCATTAAATGTGCACCTACGACTGAACTAGGTAGACAGCAGGTTAAAACAGCAAAACTGTTCTAGGCACACATAATGCTTTGAGAAGGCTATATCTCTAGTCAAAGTAATGCATTTATGGTGTTTCCCAGGGGTTTATGGACAATTTCCCACAGGAAGAAACAGCAAACTCTTTTAGAGGGAGGGAGCCAGTGAGCGGTTCAGGTGAGCCTGGGGCTGGAGAGTCAGAAAAGTTAGGCATGGTAGAATAAAGTCAGACTTAAGGTTGACACCCAGGAGGTAGCTACCTCCTAGGTAGAGAGGACCTGGGGGAAGGGAGGGAAGGAGGTCTGTTACTTTTCATTCTGTATCTTTTCCTTCTTTTGGCACTTTTTTTTTTTTTTTTT
>PVKA01030591.1:0-27159 GCA_004027165.1 Ctenomys sociabilis | reverse complement strand
ATACTCCAATTTCAACAAAATTTTATGGAATACATACTCAATTCTGTGCAACAGACAAGAGTGGCACTCCATAGAGAAAACAATTATAAAATTCTATTTCATTAAGAAGTTTACAGACAAGGCACTATTCTATCTTAAAAGCTTTTGCAGGGACAGCAGATAGCATAGTGAACTAAAGCACCTGCTTAGGCTGACCCAATGGCTGGGGGTTGATCCCTGGACTGTGGTGCTGCCCCTTCCCCAGGAGTGCACTGAGGTGGTGAATAAGACTGGGAATGGTGGTGCATGTTTGTAGTTCCAGCGTTTGGGAGGCTGGAAAACAAGAAGATTACTACAAATCTGATGTATGCAGTGAGACCATTAGACCTTGTGCTAACCACACAAAAACAGGATTTATATATATTTAGAGGAAAAAAAAAAACCTTACAAAATATTGATACAGAGAAAAACTGCAGTAGAGACCTTCTGACTGCACTAAGGTGACATGTTGTGTGAGGTGGAGAGGCAAATAAGAAAACAGCCTGATTTCAAGGACTATGAGCATCTCAAAGGAAAGGGAACAGGAAGGGATATCACCGCCCCATAATTTTGGCAGCAGGTGGATCCTCTCGGGCCATATCCCTGGCTTTCCTTTGTCCCATCCAGATGTCTTTTACCCCCAGGGTCTGGCATGCCTGCTTATCAGGATTAATCAAATCTATTGCAGCCTGTTCCCACCAGTGCTGATTGTTGCTGTACTTACCCACCATAGTCACTGCATTCAGCTCTTGTCAGTGAATGAGATACGCATGGGCATTTCTGCAGAAGTGTGAGCAGTGTCAGACGGACCTCATGTCAGGCATCACGCGAGCATCATGCTGTGCCCTTCTGCACAAGCATTAAAAGGAGGGTCTCCGTGCTCACAACAGAAGAAAGAAAAATAAAAGATAAATCCAAAGATGAGAGATAACAGTTAAAGTTTATGAACTACTAATTCCCAGCAGGGGGTAGATGTTGCTTATGACACAAGTATAAATAAGCAGATCATCTGAGAAAAATTAATTGCTTCGACTCAATCTTATAAACCTGGACAAATTCTGCTTGTGGTAGGTTCCCGGGAAGTATCTAAGGGCCTGGCTCCTCTGCCAAGCTGCTTGGCAATTGCATCCATTTCTCTAGGGGTCAAATTTGGTTTCCCCAAAGCATCAGCCCATCAAGCTCATGAACATTTGCCCCTGTGTTTGACTTCAAGAATTCTACCAAGTAATAAAAACAAAGCCAGTGAACTAACAAAACTTAGCAAAACAACAACAAAAAAATGCTTCAGAGTATTGTAATTTCTCTGAAAACAGAATAGGTAACTTGAAATTAAAGAATAAAGGAGAATTTGATGAATATAATAGCACTTAATTATGTGTTTATATAACAACTGTAAAATAAAAAAAAACATTTTAAATATTTAAATATATCCTGTTCATATATTGTTTTACCAATATTATAACCATATCCTTTAAGAGAGTAGGTTGTAAATTATAGCTGATTCCTTGGCAGAACTGACAATAAATGGAGAAAGGATCAGGGCATTTAGGGGTCCAGTAGGAAACTAGATTCAAAGGAAAATTGTTGAGCCTAAAGTACAAAACTGATGAATCAATGATTGCGTATGTTTCAAATTTTAAAAGTATGCTAATACCTCAGGTGATACACTTCTGTTCACAAGCAATTTGGTTGGTAAACCAGCGCCCAGCAGTGCTTTGCTGTCTGCAGATTCCACTTACTTACCACTCATTCTAAGACTTTAGAAGAGTACAAGTTGTATTTGTTATCAATAAATAAGCACAAGTTTTTATAAAGCCCTTTACCACTTGACCGGCATTGTAAATTTGAGTTTCACAATTTTATTTAGTCATCCTACAAACTTAAACCCTGAAGATGTCGAGAAAAGCACATGGCTATGGAATCAGAAAGCCTTATCAGAATGTCATCATTCTGTCTCAGCACAGTGTGCCGAGGCATGAGAGCTCTCGGTCTGGAGCACTTTACCCTGTATTTGCTTCCCCTTCCTCACAAGGCCCTCGTGGAGCAGTAATATTCATTATAATAGCTTGCTGTGAAAAGGCACATGAAACATTTTTGTATTCCAAAAACTGGCAGTGTTTTCATTGAAACCCAAGCAACTTCTATGTATTACTCTTTCCTTCAGAATCTTTTTAAACATGTCCTCTGAGTTTCACTATCTTAAACTTTTTTGACCTGCTATAATAAAATACCATATATATGGGCAGAGAAATTAATTTCATAGATTTCTGAAGCCTGAGAAGTCCATGACCAAAGTGTGAAATAATAGATGTTTTCTCTTGTCTTCACTTGGTGGAAGAGGCATGGCTGGCCTAAGAAATAGTTCCTAGGGTTTTTCATTGTACTGATGAGGGCTCCACCCTCATCATTTATTAAATGTGGACCTTATATATCCCCCAAAGGACAATGGCCTGAGGTGCCAAAACCATACTCAGTGATCAGAGTCAGTGAAGACTGAGGAGGGCTCTACAGTGCTGACCGTTAGGAAGTATTTTTGTCTTTGCACACCCACAGGGTTTAGCCTGAAGCTGTAGATTTAATCTGTGCTCAGAAAATATATACACATTGAATCATGTATCATTCTTAAATACATTCTCATCAGAGTCTCAGGATATCCATGTATGTAAAATATGCCAATTTTCCTACTATATGTACTTTGATGTCATTTTTCATTCCTGTAGCCTACTCTCTCTTCAGAATTACTTGTTAGCCTTAGCACATATATGAAAATATAGTAAAATAGAGGCTTTAAGTCAGTCTTCACCCAAGACTAATATTTATGTTGTCACAGTATTTATCTTATCCCTTTGGGTAATGATAGAGTTCTTTCTAAAATAAAAATAAAAATTAAACCCATTAAACTAGGATGACAGAAAGGAGGAAAAAAAAGCCAATGAAAGGGAAAAGAAATACATGTGTTGGGACTGGCCAGATAGTTCAGCAGATGAAGATGCCTGCTTAGGCAGAGCGCAGCAATGAGTTCAATCCCCACTTTGCTGTGCCAGCCTGAACTGGGGCATGCTGAGATGACAACTGAGCTTGGGAGTGGTGGAGCTTGTAATCCCAGTGCTTGGTAGGCTGAAAACAGGAGAAACAGGAGGATCCCTATGAGTTTGATCTGTGTAGTGAGACCCTATATGAAATACATAAACATATATGATATATATATATATATATATATATATATATATATATATATATATATATATATATGATTTCTACTGGTCTATTGAAAGGAATAGTTGATATTATCATTTTTAAATCTCCTTTTTAATTTTTTAAAATAATTTTTGACCAATCTTTCAGTTTTCTATCTGTTAAATTGAGCAACTAATTTGATCATGAAAATATGCACTATAGCAACCATTACTGAATTTCTATCTCTTCGTTTAGTGAAATTCAATATCATTTCTAATTTTTGTTTTGTTTTACTAGTTTTTGTATTCTCCTTAAACATAATGTTTTTAAAAAGCCCAGTAACACAAAATCAAGGTACATATTTGAATGTAAGGTACTATATTTCAGTGGATTTCTATCATTTTCCAAGCTATATCCTTAAATTTTAGAGTACTAAACAAATTTTAAGGAATGAAAGTAAAATTTAAAAGCAGCCAGTCTGAGAGAGATGGAAAATTTTTTATTTCTTTCTCCCTTTTTAAAAATACTTTTAGGGAAGATTCTACAGGATGTTTAGGGTCTCACTCCTAGAACCGATTTGTAGTGATCCACCTGTTTACAGTCTCCCAAGAGCTGGGATTACAGGCGAGCACCACCACACCCAGTCCCAATTGGTGTCTCAGCACCCCCCAGGAGCAGGGCCAGCACAGCAGTCCCCAGCATCAAGTCCCTTCCCCTACACCTGCTTGCACACACTTTAATCTGCTGAACAATTTGGCTGGCCCAGAATATTTTTAAATGGAATAAAATTACAATTCAGTAGAAAATAATTTAACCTAAAGGTGGAGATTGTAATATTACTTAACTAAAAGGACTGTAGAGGAATTAAAATACTTCAAAACCACATTTGAAACAAACTACATCTGAAAGTCAGTACACTAATCAAGAATTAATAATAACAAAATATTTATTCAAAACTACTGTAATACCTAACTTTACATTATTGTACAGTTTTCTAGATAGGGCCTAGTGAATTTAGCTAATATTCAAGGCATATCACTATTTATCATTTATCAACAGTATTCTAAGCATCTCCCAAATATCAGACATCACTACTCCATGAAAGAGTCCCAAGCTTGTCACATCTTTTTTATTGTTGTCAATGGGACAAAGTGTCCCCAAAGGGTTACATGTGCCATAAACAGCACGAAGCAGAGTCTGTCACCAGACATTGTCTTACCCGCCAATTCTCATAGGGACTTGAAGTGGAAGATGCTTCCACACAGTTCCCCATTGCTGTGGCTTCCTCCTGGGCCCAGTCTTCTCTCACATATTAACACTGGACCTGACCACATGACTTCCTCTGCTTAAATGGCATGCATTCCAGGTTTGCATCTAGACTGCAAAAGGGTTTCATTTGCTTCCACTTTGTTTTTCTTTTGTGCCTTGGTTATTACTTTAAAGTGTTTTTTCTGTCATTGATGTCTCCGTCACCTAGACCCACGATTAAGTGTTAGATTCATCTCATCCAGGCAGAGGTAAGTAAACCAGGATACTGAACCAAAAACAACCATCTGTGCTCAGATTAGATTGTATGATTGTCCTCTGAGGTTCAGTACAGTGAAAATAAATTAGTGTTGCTTTTAGCCATTGAGATTGAATGGCTCATTACACACTGTTTCAAAGGCAAGGACTCACTGGGGCCATCTCCTTCTTTAATTCTCCTGACCTCTTCTTATCTTCTCAGTCTTTCCTGGGCATGAGTGAGGACTTACTAGGTTGGTGAATATGGAAGATGTAGTTAGAGACACACAGGTAAGCCACTTATTATTCTTTATGGACAAAGCTCCTACAGGATATCCAGCTTCACTTCTTACTGACATAAATTTCATACAGTGTAACACATGCATGCAAGATCCATGGGCAGAGAGACATGCTCTAAGCTGAGATGGCCATGTTGAGTGGGTAAGTTCTACAGTAGCAGAATACCACGAGGTCTAAAAAGAAGGTGTCCTTATCACCATCAGGTTGGTCACCATTGAAGTTGATATTTTAGCTCTCATACTTTACCTTACTTCTCAATTTTTCAGAACTAAAACATATTCAAAAGGGATGCCCAGCCAAGAATCTCCTTGAACAGTGAAATATGCAGGCTGGGCTGTAAGGAGAGAAAAAGATTTTCCAGACAGTAAGCTTAGTGTAAAGCTGCTTCTTCTATGGCATGATGCTAGAAGTTTTGGAGTTGATTTTGTTTCATTGAGTGCATTCTCATGTGCTCTAAGGCCTAAGTTAGGTGTCAGGTGATGGCAGTTATTTATTTAATTCAATTTAAAGCAACTGATACTTTAACTTGCTGTGTGTTCTTTTTAACACACAACAATTTAAAGTATCAGTTATAAAACCAGCTGTGAACTCTGGCTCTGTGCTTCTGTGGGATGCCATTGGATGAGTCAGCACAGGAAATTTGGGGTGCAGTAGGTACTTCCAGAAGGCCAGACTGATCCTAGGACATTTGGCATCAGCATGGATCTGTGAGAGGAAATGTTAATTTACTGCTTAATTAATGTACATGTGTGCACATGGGATTAAGCAAACATAAAGTGTGTGATACATCCTTTGTAAGTATAACTTAACCTTAGGGTAACAGTATATCACAGTGTCTTAGTATTGCCATCAAGTCAGGGCCATATAAACAAAAAGCATTTACTTCTCAGAGTTCTGAGTTGGAAATTCTAAAATCAAGGTCTTAGCAAACCAGCTGCTTGGTGAAAATCTGTTCCATTTCTGGATGACTTCTAATTACATTCCTGCTGGAGAGGAACCTGGTTTCTCTATAAGGACACTAGTCTCTTTGCAAGGGCTCTGACCCATCAGTATCAGTTTTCAAAGACCCCACCTCCTAACATAATCACACAGAGGATAATCAATATAAATTTTTTACGGTATGCAAGCATTCAGACTATGTCAATGTTACTTTATGATATAATGTAGTGTTATTATGCCAGCTTTGCCTCCCTTTTGATGATTTCAGTATTCATGTGCACATAAGTGCAGGAAGTTTCCCAAGGTCATTTACTTGGTAACTGGTAGAGCAAGCATTTCATGCTGGAATCATATGTATAATATTACTGTACTCAACAAAAATCTTTTGTGGGGTAAGCACTCTTGTGATGTCCTATTGTGTGGAGATGGCACTGTAAGCCTCATGATTTATTCTGCTGTTTTCTGGGAGACTAATCTATCGTCCTCATAGGAGTTTTAACTGTCATCACCAGACACCTAACTTAGGCCTTAGAGCACATGAGACTTTGAACTTAATCGATCTTTGCAATTTAGGACAACATTGTGCAAAGACAAGCAGTTTGTTTTATAGAAACAGTGGCATATATATATATATATATATATATATATATATATATATATATATATATATATATAGGCTCTAGGAGCTTGAATATTGTTTATTTGCAGAAAAAGTAGAATTTAGAAAATGTCAACCATTGGAATTGGTAATAGAATATGACAGATGGTAGAAGTTTTGAATACGGCTCATGACAGTTTGCTGAAGAAATCTGACCTGCACAGTACCATCACCAGTTGCTGCAACAGAGGCTGATTCCTTGGAGTCCAGCCAGAAAATCTGGGCCCATGACAGCCAGCCCTGGCAAATGAATAGAACATGCTGCTATGGTGTGATCCAGAACTATGCCAGTCTAACTTTCTTGGGCAAAGTAGGATCCAGCAAGATTTCTGCTATAGGGTGAAGACTCTTGTAGGCTTTTTAAACACTTAAAAAAATGTGTTCTCTCCTTCACATTTGAGGGGCTGAGTTGCCCCTTAAGTATGTGAAAGTATCGCTTCCCTTGCTTTAGGTTTTTGATGGTGATGAATACAGATTACATAAGATTGAGTGCTCCCAATCCCATTCTTCCTTCAGGCCAGTGACTAATTTTTGATTTATAAGAATTTCTTCAATGAATGGATTTATGATGAAGCTAAAAGCCATAGACTCCTTTGTAGGACTTTCAAAGAGATGTTATGCGTAGATGCTTGATAATACTAACTAAATGAGTTCTTTTGTCTGTACTGTGGTATGACCACTGCTTGTTTGGAATCTGACCTCTCCATGTATCTTTACCAATGAATAGGTGGTGTGGGAATCCAGTAGATCAGTGCCATGATTGTTCTTGGGATCTAATTAAAGGAAGTTAAGCTGAGGATGTAAGAAGTTTGTGGCAAGTGGGATATAAGCTTATAGAGCATGACGAATGGGCATGCGGATGCCAGATGTGCTGGGATGGCTTTGGCCTTCTGGGAGTACCTGTTGCACACTAAATTTCCTATGCTGACTCATCCAACAGTATCCCACAGAGGCACAGAGCCAGAGTTCATAGCTGGTTTTATAACTGATACTTTAAATTGTTGTGTGTTAGAAAGTAAAAATAAAAATCAAGAAAATGGTGTGTGTGTGTGTGTGTGTGTGTGTGTGTGTGTGTGTGTGCGTGTGGCAGAGGTGGTGCTAATTATGTAAACTTTAGACTCCACAAACACTGACTTTGGCCCTCTCCCAAAATTCTTCCTGCCAGATGCCTCAGGCTAGCTCTGGATTAAATAAATTGTGTGAAGGAATTTGTTTTCTAAGAGACAAGAAGAGACAACAAGGAAGGCCCTGTGACAAAGGACTTCAGATACCTCAAGAAAGAAGGGGCATTATTTCAGAAAAAATAAATATATAAAGAGAAAAATTATATGTACCTGCAACTCTTTCAAGGATAAAAGGAAAAGTTGAAAGTGAAAGTAAATAGTAAAGGCACAGAAGAGAAGGAAGGAAGGAAGGAGGAAAGGAAGGAAGGAAGGAAGGAAAGAGGGAATGAAAGAAGGAAGAAAAGAAGGAAGGAAGGAAGGAAGGAAGGAAGGAAGGAAGGAAGGAAGGAAGGAAGGAAGGAAGGAAGGAAAGGAAGGGGAGGAAGAGAGAGAGAGAGAGAAAATCTGCAAATCTGTAAGCTTTAAAAGAGCAATTCTCCAAATAATGAAGGCAGGGATTTTGAATAGAGGCATGTAGTTGAGATTTATATTAAGCCCTCCTGATTGCTGACTGCTTTAACCCAAAGAGTTAGAGATCAGTAAGTGCAGGGAGACTCTGACTCTGAAGTTCCTCTCTTTACTTAAAGACTGTCTCCTGAGATATTACCTAATTTTAAAGTCCTTCTTCAGATTGCTCATAACCCCACAGTAACTGGTGTACACATCCAAAAGCAAGTCTGGAACTGACCCTAGGCCTAGGGCACACATGGACCCTCAGAAGCTATCACCATTGCTTCAGGCCCATTCATCTAAAAAAAAAAAAGTCATTTGTTCTCTGGCTCTCTAAATTATTTCCTCTCCCTGATGACTAAAAATCACATGTGTGCTTCTACACTCATATTGGACACTCAGTTTCTTTTGATACCACTAGACACATATGGGTACTTTTTATTCCATGAAATCTACTTTTGTCAGTTTATTTCCTTGACTTAAATGATCATATCTTTAAAGGGCAGAGGAAGTCCTCCTTCATCCCTACAAAATTAACCAGCTCCAAAAAACAAGCCCCTATATGCACAGTTACATAATGTGAGGCAATAAATCTCTTAGGGAGCTGACTTTTTGCATAACCCAGGAAGCACCAAGTCCAAACAATTTTGACTACCAGTGGAGAAACAAGAGTTTAAGCACTTTCAGGAAATATAAAATAGGGACATTGGAAGGCTTCACATATCATTTATATACCAAATTTATAAAAGAATTCATGGGATGGATAGAGGCTGAAATGCTTCCATTTTACCCTATGAACATGTGGTGTGTCAGTGTGCCATATCTGCACATGCCTGTGCTTGTACAAATAGACACATCAAGCCCAATGGAGATGGAATTGGCTTCTTTTGAATGAGTGCCAACCTCAGGATGGGCTCTTATTTTAAGGAAAACAGGACAGTAAAATGGAGTGAGATGAGGCTTGCATTTTAATGTAATTCTTTGGAGGTAAAGCTAGAAAATTACTGTTCTATTCAAGACAGCACCGATGAGTGATGTTCTTGTATAATCTTTATTTTATTTTTTATTTAACTTTTTTTCTTTTGCAGAACTGGGAATTGAACTCATACCCCTGCACTCACCAGGTAAGTGCTTATTCTACTGAGCCATCTCCTTAGCCTCTATTTTTTTGTTTTTAAAGAGAATAAATAATGGTAAAAACAAAATTAGAAATAATGCAGAATTTCACTAAACACAATGATTCAACATGATTAATACACTGCATATTGTTGTCTTCAAATTAGTTGTTCAGATTGCCATATACTACCAGGAAAAATTGGTCGAGAAAAGAAGCAAAACTTTTAAAATTTAAGCATTAACTATTACTTATATAGACAAGTGGAAATCTTGTAGTTAAACTTCATAACATAAAGTTGATGAGAATCCCCAGCAGCATTTCAGGGAAGAGTTACTGTTATCTGATTCATATTATAACACTCCAGGATTATTGTATTATATGCTACTTTTCAGAAAGGAAAATGGTATCTCACTAAAGGTTGGAGACAGATCTTGTAAAAAAAAAAAAAGAATGAAGTTAAATCACTTCTTATAGTAGTTTTTTGAGAAGGTTACAGGAAATAATAAAAAGTTGGGGGAAAGGTGACATTTTTCATTTAGATGAACATAATTCAGTGAAGTCTGATTTCAAGACATCACTAATTATTCAGAGGACTTTAGAGACTGGGAAACTGCTCTGAGGTCTGCCTACCAGGGTGCAAGCTTCAAGTGACAACTCACTTATCACACAGAAGAGAATAAGTAAATGTTGGAGATTCCCAAGGTTTTGTTCCTAAGAGGTAGTTTATGTTGCATCATAATGACACCCATGCATCATGTCCAGAAGGAAAAACCTTTCAGCGACACTCGGCTTTTTGATCTAGCTCTCTTAACAACTAGATAGCATCACCTTTCCTGTATTTCCTTTACAGCCCTTTGTCAAAGTAGTTCAGTTTTCCAGCATATGGTTTTTTCTTTCTAGCAAGAGAAATTTCATTACAGTTAGTTAGTGTGCACTGATTAAGTCCTTGGTTTCAAAATTCACTCCTTTGTTGTTCAAAAGGATATAAGTGAAGCTGATAACGTGGAAAAATGGAATTCGACCTTAAAGTAAGACTTACCTATCATGTTTTCAGTATAGGCAGAGGAAGAAAGACAGGACAAAAAGCAGAATTAGTAAACAGCCTTGGGCACTGAAGTAGGTAAATGTAGCTGAGAAGAGGAAACACACTTCTGTAGAAGGTACTGTTGACACCGAGGACCCACAGGTGTTCACAGAAACAGCATGTCTCCAATGTACAGTAGTTCCATTGGCAACAAGGAGAAAAGAAGGCAAGAAGTGTATCTTTAATTGTAACTGGAATGAAAAATCCAATTCAATGCAAAGGACATTGACACTGGGATTGACTTATACTATCATCCTCTCTATTTGAGTGAAGTCCTAACTTAGCCTTTATGGGTTTTTTTGAAGCTCAAACTATGTTACTTTAATGGAAGCTAGTGATCCAATACATGAAGATTTGTAGATCAGTTGCACCATGCTACCTTTAGAAACAAGAACCATGGGTGCCGGGATCAAATCAGTCTGCATGTAGGACCGATGAGGTTCAGCCCAGTGATCTGAAACCAGTCTGAACCATCCTCTTATTTTAATGTCAAATTCAATTTTTCTATGTTAGCAGCATTATGTAAACTCTTTTGAACAGCAGGGGAGTGAATTTTGAAACCAATGAGAGTATATACTAGCAACTATAATATAATTTATCTTGCCATCTCATCAAAAGTCAAATGATTCACAGCAGATCAGATTTGAATGTTTTCCCTATATTTAAGAAAATGCAGTAAAAAACACACTAATACTCTAATACAGTACTCCCAAATAAAAATGTTGCATTTTTGTGCTTTTGTCATTACTACTGTTTTAATTCTATTGTTTGGCTATAGGTCAAAGATAAATTTACAAGACCTATAAGGAACATACTCCAAGAAATCAATTTCTTTAAAATTAAATAGCGATAAAAAATAATATTTCAGGGGCTGGGGAGATGACTAATAAGCACTTCTAATAAGTGGAATAAGCACTTCTCTGACAAGTGCAAGGGCCTGAGTTCAATCCCTGGTTCTGCCAAAAAAATGAATAAATAAAAAATTTCACCCTGTTATATCTATCATAGAAACAAAATCTGAGGTCATCAAATTAAAGTGCAAAACTAAATAAAGCCACTGACTATTTTTGGTCAGCCAACTTGTACTGGCACATGGCAATACTCATATCTTTATGCTCCATCCCCAGGCATTTTTGTGCTGTAATAACAGAGTTGAATATTTGTGTACAAGGGTTATGGAAATCCAAAATATTTAATAGCTAACTCCTTGCAGAAGGGCCGTGCAAGTGTAGAGTGCTGAGTTCAATCCCCAGTACTGCAAAAATAAATATGTTTGCAGAAATTTTTACTAATTCTTTACTTAAGCTATTGTCTCAGTTACTTTTCTCTTATTGCTGGATAAAATACCTGACACCCCAAATGTAGGAAAGAAATGTTTATTTGAACAGTTTGTGGAGGTTCAGTCTATACTTGGCTGACTCCAAGGAAGAGTGGAACATGGCAGATGGCAGCCTTTCATGGTGGTAGAAAACAGCAAAATACAAGATCAAAAGGCAGGAGCAGCAGCAGAGAGCAAGCTTCTCTCCCTTTTTTTATATTGATTCAGGCTCTCTGCCCAGGGTGGGTGTAGCACTCACACCTATAATCCCAGCATTAGATCCTGAATGAATTATCACTTCTCCAAGATGCCCCATGACTGCATAGGGCTTTGGGAACACAACTACACAAAACCATAATAGCTATGTCCATTAAAAAAGGCTACCTTTTGGTTCCATTCAATCTGAACACCAGGTTTTTTTATTTGGATATTACATTTATTACTTTTAAATAGAAATTCTGTTCTATAATGCCCAGCTGATGAAATGTCATTATGTTAATTTTAGACTTAAATTCAAACTCCTAAATTACAGACAATTTGATTAGCTTTCTACCCTATTTACTACACAAATTATTTAAATAAGTGAATCATCATTATTTTCATCCAACATGCAGCTCCTAGCTCCTCTTAGTTTCCAAGTGCAGGGATCAGGTCTGGATCACATATTACCATTTAGAATAAAATATTTAATATCAGGTATCAATTTGTGATCAGGTTTAAAAGCATTTATTCTTCACTTCCTATTTTATTCTTTGGGAATTTTCTTTAAAACTATAAACACATTTTCTGTACAGCAAATTATAGCAAGGTCCACAGCCTAACTCTGTGGGCACATTCTCACACTGCTCCTACACTACAAATATCTCTCAAGTAGGAAGGACTCACAGACAGTTGAGTAGTGACTGTTAGTACAGAATTTAGTTTTACACAGGGATTTCTAAGGACAGAAGGTATACCCATTTCTAGATAATATTTATATCTGTCATACTTTTTTTGGTATTTTTTAGAGAAGGATCTACAGGGTGTTCAGGGTCTCACTACTAGACTGGACTTGTAGTGATGTGCCTGTTTACAGCCTCCCAAGAGCAGGGACTAGTATGCACCACCACTCTCAGTCTCAACTGACATCTCAGCACACCCCAGTGTCAGGCTGGCACAGCAGGCCTGGGGATTGAACTCCTGGCCCCTTCAACTGCTTACAGGTGCTTTAATCTGCTGAGCTATGTGGCCATCCCCCACTGTCATCTGAATCTCTCTATATTATCTATTCTTTCTGTCTATCATATCTATCTATCAATTTATTAACCTATTCATCTATTTATCTATCATCTATTGATCTGTTCTGTATTAGAAATATGAGAAGGAATTTTTAGGGCAATTGAATCAATCAATTATGGAAGTTGTAGAGTTTCATGATTGTTTGTCTGCAACTGAGAGAACTAAGGAAGTCGACAGGTAGGTTCAGTCCAAATCCGAAGACTTCACCATCAGAGAAGCAGACTGTGTCCAAGTTGGTCCAAGTTTCAATGCTCAAGGACCTAAATACCTACTGGTGTGAATTTTGAAGCTCACAGTCTGCAGGAGCTAAGCTTCTGATCTCCTGTCGCAGGAAATGAAGGCCAACTTGGCTCTGGAAGTGAGGTCCAGAATCTCCCCTTCTATGTGTTTCTTTTCCTGCAGATACCAGTTTACTGGATGGTTCCTGCTCACATTGACACTAAGTCTTCCTTCACATACACTAAGTCTGCCAACTCACATACTAGTCTCAGTCACACTCATATCTGGGAAAGCCTTGAGTAGAAAGTGCCTAAGTTACCTGTTACCAGAAAATGGTTAGGTTTACTGCCTACTCAGATTCAGGTAAAACTTATGCCATTAATGGTCATCCATTAATCCAGTCAAGATGACACATCAAATCATCCATCGTGATCCCAATCAACAATCAGGCTCCCAAGCTGAGAAGTAAGCATATGGAAAAGGATCAAATAATGACAAGAATCAATGTGGTTTATGGAGAGTAAAGAAAGGTCAGAACTTTCCTGGAGCAAAGACAAAGACTTCTCTGGATGGTCAGTGTTTAGTGGGTCCTTAAAATTCCAATGAGGTACAGGAAGTGGAGGGCACATTTAAGACAAAGCCCTTGAAAATGAGTTAGCTTTGGCTGTGCTCTCAAGTCCCCTCCAGACCCGGCCCAGGCCCTGTGTATGTGTGTGGGAGGGGAGAGAGCTTCTACTCTACTGCACCAACCAAATCCCTCTGGACCCAGCCCAGGACCAGCATACAGACCTGGTGTGAAACTCTGCAGCTGAAGTCCCTGCAGAGAGGCTAGAGGTCAGAAGCACCCAGCTAATCCAGGAGCAGAATGTCTTGCTAGAGGGGCACAGTGGGTTCACTTCCACAGGCTGCAGCAGGGAGAAGCTACGCACAGCAGCCAGACCCAAGCCAGGAACATCAGGACAAATTCAGATTTCATAGACCTGCACCCAGTAAACTGAGACACTTTTCTAGACCCAGATCTATAAGAGCATCCTCATTTTTCTTGACTGAAAGAGGGAGCAAAAAGTAACTTGGATGAGCTAGTTTGCTTGTTACATCAATGGAAGGTTATCAGACAGAACTTAAGGGAATAAACTTATATACAAATTCACAATTTAATATGTGCTTAGCTATACAGACATAATGCTTGCTTGTACTGTCTAAAATACAAACCCACTAGTTAAGTTTGTCAACTGCCAAATATCCCTACCCATTATTAGTGTTCCCAAATATTGTTCTGTTAATACAAAATTATAACTGCTTTAGCCATATAATCTCCTGGGGAAGAATTTTAGTAAGTGCTAAGGTTATAACTATACCAAAGCTCTACACCAAAGGTCACAGGACAGTGCTATACAAATATGACAAAGAGAAGGAGCAAAATGCTATCTCAGGCCCACTAGCACAAAAGAAATTATGAGTTACATAGCTGAAATGTCTGAAGTAAAGAAACAAATACAGAGGGTTATATAGGAAATTAGAGCAGAAATAACCTGTGAAATAAAAAAAGTCTCTGAATTAATAGTGGCTGAACTAAAGAATCAACTGCAGAAAAATATAGAAGTCAGATCAGAAATAATTGCTGAAGTAAGAAAGAAAGGATAACTATAATGGAAGAATTAATAACTAAAGAGGACATTGATAAAAAATTAGAAGAAGGATGGTCAAATTACTGAGTGGATTAAAGTGTCTGAAAGCAGGCACAGGGCCAGGAGTTCAACCCTTGGGTGAGCCATACCGGTCATGTCTCAGTGTGCACTGAGATGGCATTTGAGACTGGGGGTGAAGGCATGCACCTGTAATCCCAGACTGTAGGGAGGCTCTAAACAGGTGGATTACTACGAATTTGATCTAATAGTGAGAACCTAAATGACCTGTAGACCCTTCCTCAAAAATTTTAAAAAAGGACAATCGAAAAACAATGGAACCCTTCAATGATAAATATAGGAAAAAACTAGATTGCATGAAGTAGAGTCACAGAGATATAGAGGAAATAAAAATCTCAATCACAAACTGGCAAAATCATTTTTATGAAAGTGAAGATAGAGTTTCAGATACTGAAGATACCATCACCGCTAGCACAAAGGTAAGAAAAGATCTCTTAAAAACAATTAGGATGCAGGAAAAAGTAACTCGACATCTTCAGACAATGCAAAAAATGAACAAAGTTGAGACTTACAGCCACTGATAAGAAAGAAGGAGTCAATATAAATGATATAAAATGGGCAGAAGTAATAGCAGAAAACTTCCCAAATATTTATAAACAATCAGTCATTAAGAAAACCAAAGCACACAAAACTCCAAATAACTTCAAGTCAATTAAAAATACACTGAGACATATAGTAGTCAAGATCCCAGAAATCCAGCACAAGAACAGTATACTGAAAGGCACTAGAAAAAAAGAAACAGATCACATTTAAAAGAAAACCCATCAAATAATGGCAAACTTCTCTGTACAAACCATGAAGTCATGAAGAACATGGATGACCTTGAAGCCCTTCCTTTTCTCCATGCAGCAGAAAAGTATAAGAATGAACTATATAAAATAAGGCCATATTAATATGCTGAGCTTTGAAAGGTTCAGGTGAACAACTTCTGTGCATAACCCACCATTATTGTGGACTGCTGGACTGTGTTGGATTGTTTTGCTGAATTTATACATATATAGTTTGTAGATGCAAAAGGAATGCCCATCTGTGACAAGACTAAACAAAAAAAGGAAGGACTATTTTGTATTTGCATATACACAATAGTTATTCTAATTATACAACTACTTTCACTTAACTCAATGAGAACAAAGACTTGTACTAATAGTTGTTGGACAGGATATCCTGTCTACTTCTTGTACTATGGATAACCACTAAGAAGATAACAATGTACAATGTCTTAATTATTGAAAATGTGCTATTAATCAGTTTTGAAAACAAATATAAAAACCAGTGTAAAGTTAAAAAAGAAGGGCATGGAGCACAGTACTTAAAGTCTTCTATGTAAACAAATACCAACCCAGATTACTATATCCTGCAAAACTCTTTATCAAGTTTGATGGATAAGTGAAATACTTTTCCATCAAAACAAAGAAAATGAAAGAATTCCATGATGACAAAGCCAATCCTACACAGACTACTAAATGGACATCAATTAATTCATCAATTAAAAGAAATAGACTTGTGCAGTAAGAAGCAAAATCCAACAATATTCTGTATACAAGAAACACTTAACTCATAAGGAAATTCATAAACTGAAAATCAAAGGATGGAAAACAATATTACATGCCCCAGCACCTCAGAAAAAAGTAAATGCATAACAATGCTATTGTCAGAGTGTCTCAACTTCGAACCAAAAATGAAAAGACAAAGTGAAGAAGGACACCATACACTCGTTAGGGGAAAAATTCAAGAGGAAGAGGTAACAGTCATAAATATATATGCACCAAGCCCTGGAGAACCCAACTATATAAGGCAAATTTTATTTGATATGAAAAAACTATCTATCTAATACCACAATCTTAATAGGAGAACTTAACACTCCCTTCCTCAGAAAAGATAAGTCAAGCTGACAACAGATTACCAGAGAAGTTACATTTCTGGAAATAAAAGTCTTTATCCTGGTCTTAACCATCCAGCAGAAAAGTATAAAAATGAGGTATAAAAAGGAAAGCCACATTAATATGCTGAGCTGTGAAAGGCTCAAATCAAGAACTGATGACCTTGCCAATACTACACATAACCTTGCCAATACTACAGAAAAGAAGGGCATGGAGCTATTATGGACTAACGTACTATATTGGATTATTTTGCTGAATTCACGCACTTACATTTAAATGGCAATAGAATACCCATTACTGACAAAACCAAACAGAAAAAGGGAATACAAAAGAAGGACCTTTGTTTACCTGTGTATACAAAATAGGATAGATACACAGCCACTTTCTTTTCATTAAATGAGAAGAAAGATTTGCACTAATAGAGCTTGGACAAGATGTCATATCTACATCGTGTACTATGAATAATCACTATGAAGACATCAATAAGCAATATATTAATATTTTTCATTTTTTATTTTTGTTTTATTGAAGTACAAATATCAGTGAGCCAGTTTTAACATACCTTGACAAGATGGATTTGATAAATTAATACGTTGCAAACTGTTTTCATAATGTTGTGGTATCATAGAAGGTGCATACATGATATTATACTTACCGACATTATTATACCGTATGTCTCTATCAGTAAATAAAGACAGTGTAGCTCTTTGAGTATCTTATTTTTTATACCTGAATTCAATAATTAATACTTTCTACCTTGTTATTTTCCTAGTGGTTGTCCATAGTACTAGAAGCTGACATAATATCCTGTCCAACCACCATTAGTGCAAATCTTGCCTCTCATAGAATTATGTAGAAGGACAGCATTATCTATCCCAACTATACTGTCTATACACACACATCATGATTCTTCCTTTCTATACCCCTTTCTTTGTCTACACCTGTAAGAGATGGGCACTCCATTGTCGTTTAACTAGCCTAGGTGTTTGAACTCCACAACACAATAAAACACAGTCCAGCATTTCACAACAATAGTGAGTCAACCATAGCCATTTACAGTTCAACTTATTATTGTGGACCTGCTATGTATACTTCATTTTTATACTTTTCTGCTTGATGCTTAAGACTTAGATAGAGCAAGACTTATATAGCAGCATATGTACTTTATGTTTCTTATGTGGTCAGTGAAGTCTCCTCAGCGTTTCTCCTGTAGTCCTGTACATTATTCTGTAGTTCCTTTGTCTGTGTCATCCATGTGGAAGAGTCACGGACAATGCTTGACCAGTTTGCTCTCTGTGAGAGATTGAGAGAAAGTTTTCTCTCCATGTGACTCTCCCCAGGCACACTATAGAACTTCAATCTCTTTCCTCGGTGGCTCCATAATCTCCTGGTTCAGAAAATTTGGAGCTCACCTAAGTTTCATGATGTTGCATTACAGGTTCTCCAATCTCCTCAGTCTTCTCTGACCTTGAAAGCCTAGGGCCAAAATGTTGGCTGGCCTTGCGGCTCTTCTATTTCTCCAACTCTGATTTGTGATCTTAGGTTGTTAGCCATCCAGAAGAAAAGCTGATTAGTATCCTGCAGCATATGCCATTCACTTTGCCTTATCGGACTCAGTTGATTTTAGTTGTTGTATGTTTCCGTTTGTATTTCTTTTCGCTTGTTATACTAGGGAGACTATACAATATTTACACGTGTGTGTCTGGTTTATTTCACTTATGAGTATATGTGCAAGTGGCATCCACTTCAGTATAAATGCTTCAAGCTTCTCATTCTTAATAGCTGAGTAATACTCCATTATATAGAAATACCACATCTTTTTCAACCATTCATCATGTGATGGACATCTTGGTTGATTCCAAGATTTTGCTATCATACATTGTGCTGCTATAAATATAGGTACACATATACTACTATGATACAATGTTTTCAGTTCCTTTGGGAAAATTCCCAGTAGGGGTATAGCCAGCTTGAATGGGATTTCTAATCCTACTCTTTTGAGGAGTCTCCACATTGATCTCCATAATGGTTGTACCCGTCTACATTCCCACCAGCAGTGGAGAAGTGTTCCCTTTTCCCCACAACCTCGCCAAGATTTGTTGTTGGTTGATTTCCTTATGATAGCCATTCATTCTGGAGTGAGATGGTATCTCAGTGTTGTTTTTATTTGCATTTCACGGATGACTAGCGATGCGGAGCATTTTTTTGTATATTTATTTGCTTCTTTAATTTTGTCCTCTGAGAAGTGTGTATTCATCTCAGATGCCCATTTCTGAATTGGGTCTTTAAATTTGAGGGCCCTGTTATATCTTAGTTCTTTATATATTCTAGACAGTATTCCTCTGTTTGTTTATTAGTTAGGATTTTTTTCAAAAGTTGTGGATTGTCTTTTCACTCTGTTGACAATTTCCTTTGACACGCAGAAGCTTCTTAAGAAGAGTAGATCCCAGTTGTTGATTCATGCAACTGCTTCCAGTGCGAATATATGTTTGCTCATGAACTCTTTACCTACCACTATGTCTTCAAGAGCTCATCCTCCTTTCTCTTCCAAGAGATTGAGTGTTTCTGTTTTAATGTTTAGATCTTTAATCACTTTTGACTTTAACTTAGTGCATGGTGATAGAGCTGGGTCAAGTTTTAGTTGCAGCATCTAGAAAGCCATGTTTTCCAGCACCATTTGTTAAAGAGTCTATCTTTCTTCCAGTGAGCTTGTTTAGACGCTTTGTCGAAGATCAGATGGCTGAGTGTGATTCTAGATGTCTCTGCATCTTCTAATCTATTCCACTGATCCTCAGGCCTATTTTGTTCCCAATACCATGTTGATTTTATCACAGTGGCTTTGTAGTATAATTTCAAATCAGGAATTGTGATGCCTCCTGCCTTGTCTTGATTGGCCAAGATTGTCTTTGCTTTTCAAGGTCGTTTGTAGTTCCAAATAAATTTTAGGAATGATTTCTTTATGTCTGGGAGGTATGTTGGTGGCAGTTTGATAGAGATTGCATTAAATCTGTACAGTAATTTTGGGAGTATGGCTATCTTCGTGATGTTGGTTTTTCCTATCCAGGAGCATGGAATATCTTTCCATTTTCTGAAATCCACTATAATCTCTTTTCTTAGGGTGTTGTAATTTTCCATGAAAAGATATGTGACTTCCTTGGTTAAGTGAATCCCAAGGTATTTGATTTTCCATGGTGCTTTTGTAAAAGCTATTGTTTCTATTGATTCCCTTTCAGTGTGCTTGTTATCTTTGTAGAGGAATGCTATTGACTTTTGAGTATTGATTTTGTATCCTGCTATGCTACTGAATTTCCCTATCCGTTCTAGTAGTTTCTTGGAGGAATTTTTGGTGTCTTCCAAGTAAAGTATCATGTCATTTTCAAATAGGACAATTTAACTTCTTCTTTACCTATTCGTATTCCCTTTATTTCTCCCTCTTTTCTAATGGCTGTTTCTAAGGATTCCAAGACTATATTGAATAGGAGGGACAATAGAGGACATCCTTCTCTCTGACTTAAGAGTAAACGATTTCAGTTTTTCCCCATTTAGGATTATATGAGCTTTTGGGTTGTCATAGACTGCTTTTATCAAGTTAAGGTAGAGTCCATCTATTCCAATTTTCTGTAGGACCTTGAACATGAATGAGTGTTGGACTTTGTTAAAGGCTTTCTCTCCATCAATTGAGATGATCATGTGGCTTTTAGATTTCAGTCTGTTAATATAGTGTATTATGTTTATAGATTTTTGAATATTGAACCATCCTTGCATCCCTTGCATGAATCCTACCTGGTCATGGTGTATGATTTTCTTGATGATTTGCTGTATTCTGTTTGCCAGGATTTTGCTGAGTATTTTTGCATCTATGTTCATGAGGAACATTGCCTGTATTTCTCCTTTTTGGTTGTGTCTTTCCCTGGTTTTGGAATGAGTATTATACTTGCCTCCAGAAATGATTTTGGAAGGAGTTTTTCTTTTTCAACTTCATTGTAGAGTTTGTGGAGTGTGGGGATTATATCTTCTATAAATTTTTTGTAGAATTCAGCTGTGAATCCATCAGGACCTGGACTTTTCTTTGTTGGTCGGCTTTTTATTATGTTTCATATTTTGTTGGCTGGTATCGGCTTATTGAGAGCTTCTATTATATCTTGATTCAGTATTGGTAATTTGTACCTTTTGAGGAATCTGTCCATTTCTTCTGCGTCTTCTATTCTGTGAGCATAAAGATTCTCAAAGTAACTATTGATAATCTTCTGAATTTCCACTTGGTCTGTGGTGATTTCACCCTTTTCATTCCTTATCGCTTGCCCTTGAATTTCTTTTGCCTCTTTTTGATGAAGTTGGCAAGAGGCTTATCAACTTTATTTAGTTTTTCTAAGAACCAACTTTTTGATTTGTGGATTCTTTGAAGTATTTTGTTCATCTCATTTGAATTAATTTCTGCTCTAATCTTTATGATTTCTTCCCTTCTTTGCGCTCTTGTTTTCGTTTGCTCTTCTTTTTCTAGTTGTTGGAGGTGCAACATTAGGATGCTAATTTGTTACTTTCCTGTTTTCCTAATTTGTGAGTTCATAGCTATGATTTTCCCTCTAAGAACTGCTTTGATTGCATCCCATAAATTCCTGTAAGTTGTACTTGAATTTTCATTGGACTGTAGATATTGTTGAATTTCTTGGTGAATTTCTTCTACAACCCATTGATTGCTGACTAGGGTATTGTTTAGTTTCCATGAATTTAGGGTTTTTTTTCTGGTTTCTTTTGTCATTTATTTCCAGTTTCAAGCAATGTATTAATTATTGAAAGTATCCCACTAATTGGTTTTGAAACTCTTTCACTGATATTTGTTTCTCAATAAAATTAATAAAAAATTAGCAAAGGAGTATCAGAATTGTACCAAAACTTGCAACAAATGGACTTAGTGTACATATAGACAGTGTTCCTCCCAGCCACAGATGAAATCATTTTTTGCAGCTGCATAAGGGACATTTTCTAAAATAAATCATGCAGTAGTCCATAGGTCATGCCTAAGTATATGCAAGAAAACAGAAGTTGTCCCATGCATATTGTTTGGCCACAGTGCAATGAAACTGAAAATAAATGACTTAAGAACCCTAAAAAATTCCATAAATACATGGAAATTAAGCAACGCCCTCCTCAGCAACCAATGAGTTACAGATGAAATTAGACAAGAAAGAAAAATTATCTACAATTCAATGAAGAGTCAAGCACAACTTTTCAGAATTTATGGGATACAATGAAAGTAGTTCCAGTGGAAATATGCAGCAGTGAACTCACACGTTACAAAAATAGAACAGAAATGAAAAAGTAACCCAAAGCTGCAACTCAAACAATCAAGAAGATAATACACCATGACAAGGAAGGGTTTATCCCAGGAATGAAAGGATGGTTCAGTATATACAAATCCATACATATAATATGCTATATCATGAGACAGATCCTAAAACTACAAGATCATGTCAAATGGTGCAGAAAAGGCTTTTGACAAAGTCCATCACTCATTCATGTTCAAAGTCCTGCAGAAAATTGGAATAGATTGCCTCTAACACAATCATATAAAAGCCGTATATGATAACCTAATGGTTAACATACATTTAAATGGGGGAAAAAGTAAATCTTTTTCTGTCAGATTTGATACAAGACAGAGATGTCCTATATCACCCCTTGTATTCAATATAGTTCTAGCATCATTAGCTAAAGCCATTAGACAGGAGAGAGAAACAAAAGGGATAAGAATAGGTAAAGAAGAAGTTAAATTAAGATTATTTGCAGATGACATGGCCCTCTACTTGGAAGACCCAAAACTCCACCAAGAAGCTAAAGAATTAATAAACAAATTCAGTAGCATATCAGGATACAAACCCAATACAAAAAGTTAATAGCATTCCTCTACACAGATTTTAAAAAACACTCTGAGAAGGAAATCAGAGAAACAATATATTTTACAATAGCGCTGCAGTAAAAGAAATACTTAGGAATTAATCTAACTGAAGAAGTCAAAGATCTATACAATGAAAATTACGATACTCTGAAAATAGATCAGAGAGGATTTCAGAAAATGGGAAGATATTTTGTGCTCCTGGATAAGAAGAAACAACATCATGAAATGGCCAAACTCTCAAAATTATTGTGTATTTAATGCAATCCTTACCAAACTACCATCAATATACCTCATAGATGTATAGAAATTTTTTCTAAAATTTATTTGGAGCCAAAAAAGACCTGGAACACCAAAGACAATCCTCGACAACAAAGATAGAGCAGGAAGTATTACAATTTCTGACTTAAAATTATACTACAAAGCTACTGTGGTAAAATCAGCATGGTACTGATGAAAAAATAGGCCTGATTATCAATTGAATAGATTAGAAAATGCTGAAGCCACTTCAAAGCCACTACATTCAGCCTTCTTCTCTTCGAAAAAGGGGCCAATCATGCTCACTGAAAAAAAAAAAAATAGCCTCTTTAACAAATGGTGCTAGAAAAACTGGCTCTCTACATGCTGAAAACTAAAACTTGACCCAGGTCTATCACCATGTACTAAGCTAAAGTCAAAGTGGATGAAAGATCTAAACATTAAGACAGAAACACTCAATCTCCTGGAAGAGAAAGTAGGAAGAACTTTTGAAGAGAAAGAGTTCATGAAGAAAAAAATCAAATCTGATGGAAATTAACAACTAGGACCTCCTCTTATTGAGAAGCTTTTGAACCTCAAAAGAAATTCCAACAGAGTAAAAAGACAACCCACACAGTTGGAATAAATCTTATCTAATAAGCACTCAGAAAAGGTCTCTCTAGAATTTATAAAGAGCTAAAACACATTAGGGCCTAGAAATTTGAAGATCAAATCTAGAAATGGGCATCTGAGATGAGCACATATTTCTCAGAGGAATATATTCTAGAAGTGAATAAATACATGAAAAAATGCTCCACATTTCTAGCCATTTGTGAAATGCAAATTAAGACAACATTGAGATAACATCTCACCCCAGAAAGAATGCCTATTATAAAGAAATCAACATATAACAAATGTTGGCGAGGCTTTAGGGATAAACAAATCCTTCTCCACTGTTTCTAGAAAGGTAGACTGGTGCAAGCATTATGGAAGTCAGTGTGGACATTCCGTAAAATCTGTAAATCCCATTCAATCTACCCTTCCCACTACTGGGAATTTTCCCAAAAGAACTGAAAGCAAATCGTAATGATAATACGTGCCCTATGTTCATAACAGCAGAATTTGTGATAGCCAAAATTTGGTAGCAACCAAAATGCCCATTACTTGGGGATGGATCAAAAAAAATGTGGTGCTGTTATACGATGGGGTATTACTCAGCTATAAAGAATGATGAAATGGAAGCCATCATATATAAATGGATGCCACTTGAAGGTATACTCATAAGTGAAATAAACAAGACTCACAAGTTTAAATATCATACAGTCTCCCTAGTGTAAGAACTCAAAAGAAAAAATAAAAATGAAAAGGTATAACACAATTAAATGGATAGTGTGAACTTACGTATTGCACAATGAAGAGAGGGCAAGGAGAAAAGCTAGGAAACATGGCAAGCGCAAAACAATATATTTAGAGTCACAAGACAGTTAACACAATGATCCTGAGAATCTCCATCAGGTTTTTGAAACTAGCAGCTAATTGGTTGATTCTCACCCTACCTATGTGTGCTGATACCTGTAAACTAAGCAACTTTACAGAGGATAACAACGTGAACACTAGGACCATGCTGGAAATGCCTGTCATATTGGTCTTCTAAATGTGTACTGCTTCTAAAGTCATGCAGATTATTGCTATATTCTCTCTCAAGTAAATGTTTATTTTTTTAAAAAGGTAATGAATGAGAATAAGAGACAAGAAAAAAGGTCATAGGACTGTCATGCTAAAATGTTGTATATGGTTAGATTTCTAAATTTCTGTGTAAAAATGTGTAAATCTTTATTTCTATTTTTTTACTATTTTTTCACCTTCTACAGGTATTTAAAGTTTAGTGTATCAGCAATTGAGGGAAAACCTGTTTCATGTTATATCTGAGGTGTTTGATATTCAGACTGAGAGTGATTTTAAGCTCAACTGGCTAGTAATATCACTAAGTTTCTCTTCTGGAGGATTAACAACATAAGTTTGCAGGCCAAAAAATTGGAGAAAAAGGATAGCCAAGATTTTTGCCCTAGCCCTTCAAGTTCAGCAAGGACTCGGGGCATAAAAGAACCTATGCTGTACCATCCTGTAATTCAGTGGTGTCCCAAATTTTCTGAACACGGAGATTATGGGGCCACAGAAGAAAGTGATCGATGATGTATAGTGGGCTTAAGGAGAGTCACATGGAGAGAACACATTCTCTCAGGCTTTCACAGAGAGCAAATCAGTCAAGCAAAGGTTGACATGACAAAAGATCTAGAAACTGCAGTACAGGATTTCAGCGGAAATCCTGAAGGAATTTGACTGACCTTGTTAGATACAAAAGTGACATTTTTTGGTACATAAGTCTTGCTTTATCTTGGTGTTAACCAGACAAAAATTATAAAAATTAGTTATAAAAAACACAGCCTTATTAATACGCTGAACTGTAAAAGGCTCAAGTCAACAACTTCTGACATTGACAGTTCTATGGATAATCCACTACTAGTATGGACTATTGGACTATATTGGATTATTTTGCTGAACTCACACACTTACAATATTTGAATGGAAGTGGAATACCCATCTCTGACAAGACTAAACAAAAAAGAGGATATAAATGAAATATCATTTTGTAGTGAAAAAATACATATTTATATCTATATACTCAAGATAGTTTGGATACGCAGATACCTACCTTATCTTAGTTCAGTGAGATGAAAGATTCATACTAATAGTGTCTGGACAACATATCATGTCTACATCTTATGCTTTGAATAACTACTATGAAGAAAACAATATGCAATGTATTAAGTATTGCAACTGTCCTACCAACTGATTTTGAAACTGTCTCATTGCTATTTCTTTTCCAATAAAATTAATTAAAAATGAAATAAACTTATGAATACTAAACTTAGTAATGCATGTTGTTTATGTAATGTCATACTTCATTGAATTTAATAAAACATTTGTTCATCTAAAAGAAAAAGAAAATCAACTGACCTTAAAAAGCTAGGACAAAGATATTTAAAATAATAAATCTAGCTAATTGGGAAAGCTGTATAATCTCTGAGGTTGTTGATTTATTGCTCTTGAATTTACAGGGGGACTTACTACCCATAGTTGCAGCATTACCATAGTTGCACAGTACCTCAAGGGACTGTGGTAAACTTACACAGCTTGGTCCCCAAAATGAGCTCTGTGGATATATTTTCTTAGCTAATTGATCAGTTACTAGGAAAAATTTTCTGAGTACATATTCGGTTTTCACACTGAAAAGAGTAGGAGCTCTACAATGTTATAAGAACGTAGTAAATAACTACTAAGAAAGGTAGATAGTGCATGGCAATTCTTGTGGTTCCTGTGCCAGTATCTCTTTTTCACTCCATAGTGTTAAAGCTCTCTTTCTTTTGTTGTTGAAAGCCTCATTATTTCTCTGAGGACACCAATGAGAACCTCAGAAAGGTTACCTTTTTCCTAAGCTCATCCCTTCTCCCATGCACTGGTGGAGCTTGAGCCCTGATCTAGGAAAATATGATTGACCTTGGAGTTCACAATAGATATGCTGGGAGATGAAAGGCATGGGAAGTCTGCAGATTGAGAACTCTAAGCTCTTGCATTGGTGTTGAAGAAACTCAGGATGAGGGAACCACCCCTTTTTCTTGAGTCACACACTGAAGGACAATGAAATGTCCTTAGAATTCTCAGTCTACACTCTTTGTGAATGGGGAGAGATTATAATATCAAAATATATGTCATGCAATAAGGTTAATGGGTTTCTCTTGAATTGAGTTATTATTAACAAAGATATATCCTATAAAACTTTAAATTTATGGTCACTTGTCAAAAATTTAGAGAAGAAAATGTTTATTTCATTGATAATTATTGAGAGATAACTAAGATCCAAAGATACAAGTATGAGAAGGGCAATTATGAAACACACTTACTCTTAGAAATCTTAAGGCAGAAGTCTCATAAAATAGAGGAATGTGTAAATATAAAATATGCGAAAATTCCCAGTAGGGGGATAGCTGGCTTGAATGGGATTTCTAGTCCTATTCTTTTGAGGAGTCTCCATACTGACCTCCACAATGGTTGTACCAGTCTACATACCCACCAGCAGTGGAGAAGTGTTCCCTTTTCCCCACAACCTCTCCAACATTTGTTGTTGGTTGATTTCCTTATGATAGCCATTCTTTCTGGAGTG
>PVKA01030590.1:8962-27261 GCA_004027165.1 Ctenomys sociabilis | reverse complement strand
GGCGGGATGGAGCAAGATGGCGGAGTCGGCCGCGCTGTCTCTGGCCGGTCTCAGGAGCTGGGCGGGGGCGGGCGGGATGGAGCAGGACGGCGGAGTCGGCCGCGCTGTCTCTGGCCGGTCTCAGGAGCTGGGCGGGGGCGGGCGGGATGGAGCAAGATGGCGGAGTCGGCCGCGCTGTCTCTCCCTAAGGCTTTTAGAGTAAACCAGTCACCTAGAGCAGTCCAGGGACTGTCACCTAAAAACTATGGTGCCCTGATATGCTGATAATTTTAAATTAAAGGAATTTAGGAAGCAGTGGCCACTGGAAGAGGCTGTATTCTAATATACTCTTATCTACCAAAAGTATGGACCTCCTAAAGAAGGAAAACTAATTACTCTAAGTTCCTTATTTCAGTTTTCATTTTTTTATCACAGCAAGAAACACTAAAGTTTGTCAGTACACCAGGACAGACTTTGGAAATCATTTAAGAACCACTCTCTGTCCTGCAGCCCAGTAGACTTTGTTCTGAGCCACTGAGTGTTCCAGAAGGCCACTGAGTTCCCCCTGTTGTTCATTATCCCTCTTACTCTTTCCACTCTCCCCCCCCCCTTTTGGCAAAGGTTGCAAGATTCTGACTCATGCTGGGATAAACACTGTGGTCACCTTCATGCACATCAATAAAGTGTGTATCTTTCCTCCGATGGATCTGTCCTTGGTCAGTCCGCCCCATTCCTAGATCCCAATAGTAAGATTCCCCTATGGTTCATTCTAAGAAAGACAAGGTCACGTGGTAACAAGCCTGCATTGAAGTTGGACTCGGGTAGGTCTGGCTACATAACAGTAACTTTACTATCGGCTTCTTCATCTGCAAAATGCAGATAGAAAGGAAAATAACATCCACTCAGAGTTATTGTTAAGAGTCAGGAAAAACATACAGAAAGCACAGATGTAGCATCAAGTCAGCTCCACAATAGATACGACATAAACAGGCTAAAATTTCTGTTCAACTTTTCCCATAATAGTAGACTGAACATCCACCGATGCTGAAGGAGCACACCCTAGACAGTCTTCCGCAGATGCTCGACCCAGGTCACATCCCTGTACACACTGTCTACCCACGGAACATGTTCTCCAGTATAGATTTCTACAAAGTGTGGGGAGGAGTCTGCTGCTGAGTTTCTTTGCCTGCCATATTTCTCAAATATGGGAACTCAAAAACATTTTAAAAAGAGCCTTTGTGCCCAGGCCCCTGCACCACCACAGCAGGGTGGCCCAGAGCTGCTGGAAACTCCTCTTTCTAAAACCAAATCCTGACTTGGACAGACAGTTGACTGACAGACAACCCACTGAAAGTGCACTGATACCCTCTGCTCCTCAATTATTCATAGGAGGAAAATCACCCCTGATCCAGGCTTTTAGCTAAATGCTAAAAACTGGAGGTAAATTAATTAAGATATAACTTCAACACCACTAGTGTTCCCTCATCAACAGTTCCTAAGACAGGACAGGCAGCATTAATTGTTGCAATTAATTAGGCATTAAACTGATAATAGGTACAGCTGCTAACAATTAACAGCTAATTATGTCAAGCACTTTAACCATTTCACAAAAGAAATGGAAATTGGAGGGAAGGGAGAGGGAGATGAAAAGAGAGAAAGCAGCTACCTTGTAAACAAATGACTGGCAGTTAGTGCCCAGTGCAGCTGGAGCCCACTGTGGAAACGATGCAGAAAGTTTGTTTGAGGCCTGTTCCCAACAAATCTGTACTGCATGAAAGCCTCATGCGTCACACTTGAGTAGGAAAGGTGGTCCAGTGATCGGAGTGAGCACGGGCCGAGTTGCATCCTCAGTACTTGGCCTAGGATGGCACATGCAATCTCCACAGAAGTACTTGATGACAGTGACTACTATTGTCATTCCCATTTTGTGGATAAAGAAGCTGAGGCAAAGAGAAGCTTAAAAATGTGCCCATAGTTGTGTGTTCACTGCTGTTGGTTAAAGTCTGGATTCAAATCAAAGTGCTTTAACAGCCCCAAACAAAATGGACCTCATTAATTTGCTGAACCTGTAATAGTCCTTAAAAGCAAGAAAAGTAATGTCTTATTGAACCATAAGCCAAACAAGTCAATTTCAAGAGAAGAGAAAAAGTAGTTCAAACTGGAATGAGCATTTTCTAAAGTGATAAAGCTGACAGAGATCCATCCACAAATTCAAATCACCCCTAATCCAAAATGGTCTTTCTTTCACCGCCCCAATTTCACAGACCTATCTCCTGCTTCTCTAGGGGAGTCTGTTAGCCGGCTTGGAGCCAAGCTTGCCTTCAGGTACCTCAAGATCCACTTCTCCAGTGGATTTCACAGCCAATATCATTGGCTGGTTTTTACTTGGGGACTTTATTTCAACAAGCTTTATTATCTCATGGGAGAGAAGAGGACAGGAAAAGAATTAGGCCAAACTAGCAAAACACACACACACACACACACACACACACACACACACACACACACACCCTTATTAAATGACTGAACAAGGAAAGGAGTTAGAGCATAAAAGTGTAAGAAAAGACTTACCTGACGCCCCAGGGGATGGGAAGCAAAGCCAAGACTGAAATCTAAGGTTCCTCTGCTCTGCATTAGTGGATCTCAAAGTTCTTAGACCTGCTCACCCCTAGAGATTCCAATTCAGGAGGGCTAGGAAGGGCCAGGAAGTTGTATTTGTAAACCCCTATGTCAGTGGTGGGGAACTTCTGGGGCACATACTGCAGTGACTGTGTGTACCATTAAAAGTTCTAGAAGCTTATCCCTGCCCTAAGTACTGTGGCCCTGCTGGAACACAGAACACTAGGTGAGAACTGCTGCTCCATTCTACTTCATCTCTGGCCCTTTAGCCTCATCTCCAGCTGGCAGAGTCTGCTGATTTTCCCAGAGTGAACTCCTTGCCCAGACTAGCCAGGGGCACCAGTGTTTGCATGGGTTCCATTTATTTGGTAGTTCAATTGATGGTGCTTGATTACTCTTAAAGAGAACGAGGGCCCACTCCTGTCTCCTACCTACCTCCTGTCCTACCTAGCTTGAGGGTGAGAGAAGCCCTAAGTTTACCAGGAGTAAAAAGGCAACTCTGCCAGATTAGAACAGTATCAGCATAACTACCCAGGCCATAAAGATACCTTGGCCTTTGATAATATTACCCTTGTCCCCTCACCAAGACTCTGAAGGGGGCTGACACCTGCCTTCCTCTTTCCCAGAGGCAAACCTTCAATGCCCACCCCTGACCTTCATGGCCTCTCCTCAATCCACCTCCCCCATCATCTTGCTGGAGCTGAGACTAAACCCAGAGCTATAGGAGCAGGCGTGGGTGTCACGCCTCCCAGTGTGTGTGCCCAGATACTCTGGGCAGAATACAGAGTGGGACAAAAGGCTGGAGGAACATGGTGCTACCAGAACCACAAGGGGCACCTCTGTGTCAGCTGGTTTCAGGTTGCACTTTGGGGCTATGCAGGATAAATTCCCCAGGAACAGCTGGCCCACCCAGTGTATTTATAAATTGTATGAAACTAAAAAATCTTGACTCTTTTTCAGTCCCATGTCTTTCTCTTCTTGAATCTGTGTCCTCTTTCTCAAAAGACTCATGACTATGGCCTTGGCACCATAAAGGCAATCTCTGGCAAAATATGGGGAACATCATGACCTCCCCCAGGTCATTTAAAAGCAAGATCACAGGATACCTTTAGTGCTATTGGTAGAAGATGAAATTGTTCCCTTCTCTACTAAAGAAAACATGATCATGTAGAAAAGACCTTTATGTCATTCTTTTTGTTGGAATTAGTTCTTTAAAAAATAACTGGACAAAAATGGACATGCAAGGACATTCACTTCAACATTATTGTTTGTTTTTCTGTATTTTTGGGAAGGGTCTACAGGGTGTTCAGGGTCTTGCTACTAGATCAGGGATTCTGATAGTGATTCTCCTGTTTATAGCCTCTGAAGAGCTGAGATTACAGGCGTGCACCACCACACCCAGTCTCAATTGCCTCTCAGTGCACCCCAGGGGTGGGGAAGGCACTGCAGGCCCAGAGGTTGAACCCCTGACCCCTGCACCTGCTTGTAGGCACTTTAATCCACTGAACTATTTAGCCAGCCCTATTCCAATATTATTGATAATTGCTAAAAAATATTAACCATTTAAATGCATGACTAAAAATAGGATTTTGGTTGAAGGAACCATAGGATATATACTCACTGAAACATTATGCAACTAATAAAAATGATGATGATATTGATAAAATGCTGTTTATTATATATGTACTATTTCAAGAGATTCACTTAAGTGCCTTTTGCCCACATGTATTATGTTGTGCCTTTGTATTTTTTGCATTTTGGAAAATGACATTACCAGAATAGTCTATGTGGAGACACATTAGTGTTTATTTCTCCACCTGTATTTATGGGTGTTAGCCCAACTGTGTTGCTAGCTGCAAGCTGTATTATCAGAGTAAAAGTGTATTTATAAATTGTATGAAACTAAAAATTAGGAATAAAACCATTTCTTATATTAAAAATGATGTTTTATATACACATGGAAATGTCCCTAATAACAATGTTCAATTGTAAGAGTCTATCCATAAAACAGTACATAACAAATAATATTATTTTTGTAAAATCATATGTGGCCATATATTACCTCTTGAGGGAAAAAATAATTTAAAGAACATAAATCAGAAGCTTAATAGTGATTATTTTTACATGATGAATATATAGGAAATCTCTGCTTTTTTGTTTTATGCTAATCTTATATATTTTCAAGAAGTCTCCTGCATTAAGCATACAGAGGAGTCTGAAAAAAATGATAAATTAAATAATTGCTGGTAATAGGATTTTAGGTGTCATGAATGGACCAGGATTCTGAAGTCTAGTTCTATATAATAAACCTAGAAGGATAATTGTAGAAACAATAATAAATCTTTAAAATATCTTCACATGCATGTGCCAGTGGACTGATGCACTAATATAAGAAAGCATGCCTTCAGAATATGACATCCATATTCACTGGTTCCTTCTCTCCTATCCCCTGCTCCAGCAACAAAGATATTTTTCTCCATAATGTCTCCTAGCAGTCAAACACAAGAACTGCTAATGAATATTAATTGACCGAACATCTTGTGGTGATGCAACTGTGCACATTTCCCTGTCTCATTTGGTTGCTAGGGAACCATCTGAGACAGCCACGGTACCCTGAGACCCAGACCTTTTAAACATAAGGCCAGGTTAAACCACAAATCCAAACTGCTCTGCCTGATTAATTGTATATTCAAGCAATAATGTGTATGTGGTCCTGTGAAATAAACAAGAAACAAACAAATAGCAACAGACAACTTGGCAGTTAGGCAAGCAAGTCTGTAGAGACGGGAGTCGATTCTCAGTCACAGGGGTCTCCTGAAACGGTTCTTTCCCTGGGCCCTGCTGGCACTACTCTACCTTCCTCATGATCTTTTAGTCTGTGGTGGAGCCCTGAGGTTGGTCCTAGAGACAGCACCTGGGCAGCAGGAGGATTAATAGTTGGATGTAATTCTCTGAAACCATAGACCTCATTACCTAGCATCCCAGTGCTCATATGAGATGCAAACAAGCTGAGTACACCTGGTCTACCCGCAACTTCCCTTTTCCACCTGACTTTCCTCTTTTCTCTTCCCTTGCCGTTTTCTCCTGTCAATTCAACTGACAGTGATCACGTCATCCACAGTGCTTGTCCCTTTGCACTGCACAAAGAATTAACTTCAATTTCCAGGGTCCAGGCAGACAACCTCCTGGAGGCCTTCTCACTCACGCTGTCTCCTCCTTCCTACCCCTCTTCTAGTTTCTCCCTTTAAGTCTCCAATCTGATTTTCCTGACCATTTTTTTTTTCTCCTTTCCTCTTGACTGAACACCCTGCCTACAAAATAAAGAAGCCCCTGTCCTTGCATCCCATGTCACATCAAAAGTCTCTCTCTTCTGTTTGCAGACTCCCTTAAGGGCAGTACTGGACTCTGATGGCATCTACAGGCTTGGCTCAGAGCTGGAAAGAGGGATTCTTATTCCTGCAAGAGAAATGGGGGGTGCTCTGCTTGGGATTTCATCTGGTTCCCCTCAAATCAAACACAACCATGTGGATTCATTTCTTTCCAAATTCTGCTCTATCCATATAAAAAGTCATGTTCTTCCTTATCTCCATCCTCCCATCTAGTCAACTTAATTAAGTTTATCAGAACATTTTAGGTATATAAAATGATCACACTCATTATTGAGAATTTGTACCTATACAAGATTACATGACATAACCTAAATCTTTTTTCTCTCTTTCTTTCTTTCAACAAACATTATTTATTTACTTTTTGCCCAGAATTTCCACTGGGGCTCATGTGTTTTCAATGGTGACCCCAAATAGACACAACCCCCAGTGCAATGGAGCTTAAGATACTATGAGGAATCGAAGACATAAATAAATAATCTTACAAATAAATATAAAAGCTGTAGCTGTGACACAATAAGGAGAGGGAGATGAAGTCATGGGAGGAGGGAGACATTCGCTTAAGGTGAGGGATCAGTAAGGCGCTGCTACTTTTTGAGAAGTACTAACCCTCGCATTTACTGACTTCACATCATCAAATGATAAATGCTGCTTCCTGGGTGAAAAAACCTTGAGGTTGGAAAGGAAACAGAGTTTAGGCCCTTTATAATGGTGGGAAATGTGTTCACTTCCTCTTATCTCCTTTCCCTCTACTGAACTGTAAGATGTTAAGTTCTCACCAATAATTTGAAAGGAAATTCCACATCGTGAGACACAAGACCATGGTCCACAGAAATGGCTTGTGCTGACTGCAGCCTTCTTATTGGTTGATGCTACAGGTGACGGTCAACCTGATGAGTGTAGGCATATGAGATGAGAGGAGATAAATCAAATGGCTCTGCTCAGGAAAGAAAAAGACACATCCAGAGGGAGGGAACAAAGGCCAGGAGTAAGGGCTGGCAAGATACATCCCAGACTAAAGTGCCTGCTTAACAATTGCAGGGACCAGGGTTCAATCCCCCATCCTCTGTCCTGCATGCCATGCTAGCCCTGTCCCCAGGTGCACTAAGCTGTAGACTGAGTCTGGGCATGGTGGTACATGCCTATAATCCCAGCACTGGGGAGGCTGAAAACAGAAGGATCACTACAAGTCCAAGCTGCATAGTGAGACCCTGTACCAAATACATAAATGAAAAAAGAAAGGAAGGAAAGAAGGAAGGAAGGAAGGAAGGAAGGAAGGAAGGAAGGAAGGAAGGAAGAAAGAAAGAAAGAAAGAAAGAAAGAAAGAAAGAAAGAAAGAAAGAAAGAAAGAAAGAAAGAAAGAAAGAAAGAAAAGAAAATGAGAATGACAAGGCAAACTAGAGAAGAAGCTACCAGGGAGAAAGACATGGAGGCCATCAAAAGAAACATGGGGAGTAGAGCAGCTGCTGCCTTCCCAACTGTGTGCTGAAAGACCTTTCAGTACAACCTATGCTTTCCAAACACCTGGTGGAGGGAGTTTGTGAGAAAGAGTTGAGTCTGTTCAAGGTTGGCTTGGAAGACAGAAACTTCCCTCACCACAGCTGGAGGACCTCAGAATTGTAAGGCATCCAAAGAGCCCATCCAGCTGTTGGAGGCCATCCAGGTTTGAGCAGCAATTCTCTCCTTTGTTTCTGTAGGTGAATACCTGGTTTCCACTGGAACAGGAATGCGAGTGAACATGGCTGAGCTGACCCCTTCCTCTGGCAGTAATTCTAATGCAGAGGAAATTGTTCCCTATATTAGAAGAAAATCTTTCCATAGCAACCACTTCCTGGGCATGTATGTCATATAAACAAGATTGTCTTCTCACTGAAAGGGAGTCCATTAAATACAACAGGATACAACTTTCTCCTTTATGTCACTGTCCTAGTAGACTACTGTGAGCCTACTCTCTGATGTACAGTGATTAGGCATCTACAAGACAACTGTGAAGAAAGCCAGCTTTCCTCAGAAGCCCTGACCTTCTTGTAGTGGGAAGCAGTTGGACAATTTCAATACACAGAGGTTAGGAACCCAGAGAAACACCCCTCCTTTTTCAAAATATAAAGAGTGCTTTATGACCCACTAAGATGAAGTTAATTATATTTTTTCTATTTTATTTTCTTCTGTCTTTACATTTTTATGAAGATGTTTGTAATATACATAGCTAGAGATGTAGTCTGTCTATCTCAAGTGTAGTCCAAAGGGGGTCAGTGCAGAGGAGCAAAGGGTCTGTCTGGTGGGCTGGAACAAGAGATAGCACATAGATGGATGTATTCTACCTCCTAGATCCAGCCCCCTTCCTGGTTAATGACAAGCAGTTCCATGTCCAAGAGGATGTCCTCACCACTCCTGGGCTCCACAGAGCCCTGATTCTGAGAGCAGAAATGTCTCTACTGACTCTAGGCAACAGAATGTGGCAACTGGGGTATCTATGCTGAGAGGGATTTGGGCTCTGGGTTGGATCCCTCTCAGGTCTACCTCAGGAATTTGGGCCACAGATTCTTGGCTGACTAGAATGGGAGTCAGCAAAATAGCAATGCCTGGAAAATAAACTTGCTCAGACACCACAGATTTACTAAACTTTACAGAGGGTTCACATCTCCCTCTGTCTGAGCCATAGCAGCATTTGGGGGCCTTGTGTTCATCATGATAGATACGTGAATTGTACCACCTAGGTGATGCTAACAGCAGCGATGCCAAGCACAGACCAGCATGGCCATGGTGCAGAGGACACCAGAGCCCACCGGCCACAGCCATGGCTGCCTGCTGGAATCTTAGGATCTAGAATCTAGGACACCAAAATGCTCCGCACTTTCTGATAATTCTGTTATTTGTCTCAGCATCAGAAATCAACCGCTGAGTTATAATGTTCTGAGACCAAAAGTGTTTTGTAATAGCATCTGTCTGTTCTCTACCTCCTTACCAACCCATCTTAAACAAGGAATTATCTTTCCTCTGTTTCTACAAAGCAAACATAAGAATGTAAAATGATGCCACCATGTTGAAAAACAGCTTGGCAGTTCCTCAAAATATTAACCATGTAGCTCAACCTGTGAATTTTACTCCTAGATATCTACCCAAGAGAAACAAAAATGCATGGCTACACAAAAACTTTTACATGGATATTTGTCACAGCATTGCCATAATAGATACAAATGGAAACAATTCATGTATCTATCATGATGAATAGATAAACAAAATATGGTATCTCTATCCAAACAATGCGATATTATTTATCAGTGAAATGAAGTACTTATATGTAGTATAGCATGAGTAAGGCTTGAAAATATTATGCTAAGCAAAAAATGAGTTACAAAACATCACATATGGTGTAAGCTGATTTATGTGACATGTCCAGAACAGTAGATTAGTGTTGCCTATGCTTCCAAGACAGGAGTGTGGAGGCAGTGTGACACACAAGTGCTAATGGTACAGATTTTCCTTTGAGGATAAAAAATATTCTAAGACAGAGTTATAATGGTTATACAACTTTCTAAACTAAAAGTGATTAATGATGCACTTTAAACAGGCAGATTTTATGATAATTATATAAAGAGAAGAGGAAAGAGAAGCAAGAGCAGGAGGAAAGAGTAGTACAGGACAGGGAGGAGGCAGCAAATCTTAGAGCCACAAAGTATAACTACAAGGTGGCAATAGTAATGTTCTAGTTCCTAGATGGTGCATACACACATAAGTGTGTGCGTGTGTGTGTGTGTGTGTGTGTGTGTGTGTGTGTGTGTGTGTTCTGGTGCTCATCAGGAAGCTGTATTGCCCTATACATCCACATATTCTTCATCATCCATCCCCTACCACATGACTCTGTATATGACCAGGTAACTTGTTTCCCCAGTGGAACACAGGGAGTATGATGCAACCAGAAGCTGGATTAATGCTTCATACTGGGCTCATCCTCTTGAGATGCTCTCTCTTGGATTCCCAAGCAACTATGAGAAAAGGTTAGCAACCCACCAAAGAGGCCACAGGAAAGAAAGAAAGGGAGAGCCCCAGCCAACCCCCAACCATTCCAGCTAAGGCAGGAGCTATAGAGTGGTGTGCTTATCTTGGACTTGTCAGCTCTTGACAGTTACTCAGGGAACCAAAGGATCCCCCAACTGGGCCCAGGGCTGATTCCAGAATCTTAAAAAACAAAACATCAGTGTTTAAGCCAATAGGTTTTGCTGTGGTTTATTTGGGAATAAATGCTGAAACATCCTAAAAGACCTGACAAGCTCCATATGTTACTCAACTGTTTTGACAGTGGACTTCAACCTAATGCCCTTGAAGTCAAGGATGGATTTAAAGAGAAGCAAAAGCGTGTGTATAGTATGCCATTTGTCACTGTTGTTTAGTATCATTTAACATAATATTTATCTGATTGGCATATCAGTTATTTCACATCCCTGAGAATTGGCCGTAACAGAGATTCTGTGTGCTTGGCAATAAGAAGATTCATGGTGCTTATTACACTAATGGCTGGAAAAATGAATTTCATCAGAAAAGTTGTTCTGAAGCTGCAGTGACAGGCCTGTGATGTGCACTGACTGGACATCGTGATGCTGCATACAGATCTGGAGCACCTAGACAAGGATGCTAGAGCTGGCGGGACACCACGGTACCAACAGCTGAAGCGTTTCTGAGAATGAAGCACTTCCCACCCCCAGAGTCTCATCTCTTGTCCCACCTGGCTATGTAAAGTGTCTTGGAAGCAATGTTGTGCATCTCCAGGCAGGGGGCTTCACCCTCAACAAACAATACGGGTGGAAGCACTTGGCATTTCTAGTGGCTCTGAGCCATAAGCTCCGCGATGCATGATTACTGCATCAAGTATATCTGTTTCAAAAATATTAGCTATTTTCATGCTTTCTAATGTGAAGAAACATTTTGACAGTCAAGACTATGCCAAATGAAAGATTTCAATTGAAGTGTATTTGAAGGGTTGGAATTTACATCTATATTTTAAAACATAAACCTGGACATCTGGGGACAGAAAAGTCTTTTATTTGATAAGCAGCTCTTATCACCTAGTTCAATTAATTGCTTCTTTTCCCCACTTTAGCTTATCACCACTACAGATCTTCACCTAAAGTACCAGGTCTTGGTAGAAGAGAGGTCATCTTTCTATTAATAGAAGGTTTCTTCCAAACACCCATCAGCAGTGAGAAAAGGAACTCTGTGCAATCCCTAGCTGCCCCTTGGCACCCAGCTTCTCCACTGCTTCATTAGATTCTCCGAGACCTCCACAGACCTTTCCCACCTAAGAAGGAAAATGAGATTTGCCTGGCGGTTTTCAGTAAGGGGCTGAGCGCTCATGGTAACACAGCATTAATGAAATTCACCTTCTGCGCCCTTTAATTGCTTCTAGTAGCACTTCACTTACAATCAATGTTCTCTGTCCCCTCTGCAATTTTCTTGTTTTGAGAAATAATAGTGTGACACACGCTTCAATTAGAAGACACAGACTGGCCACCCTCCTTATTACCCACTGGATTTTCAGTGTCCCACCTGAAAATACTCCCCAACTAGTCATAAACAAATGGGAAGGACATAAAAGCTGAGAGGATGTCTCCGTAATTGAGCTACAAAATAAGAGGACATAGAAGAAGAGTTTCTATTAATAATGACACAGTAATTGGAGGTCACACAAAGAGAGCTCTGGTACACTCAACACACACATTAGCTTTGCACAAAAACCATTATAGAGCTTTCCAAAGAACTAATGTGAGCAATGGCAAGGTGTTTATCAGATTTCCCCAGCACTAGTGAGAGTATTCTTCCACCCCAGAGGGAATTGGACCAGACTAAAATACCCCACTGCAAGGAAAAACCATTTTGATTGAGGCCAAGAGGTAATTAATGCAAAGTTCAATTGCACACCAAAAGAGACCCCATGTACTCTAGAGGCATTCTGGAAGCTTTCTTTCCTATTGGACAGCTATTGTGTCTTAAAGGGAGTTACTGCTTAAGAGTGTGGGGTATTACATACTTGCTGAATGCTGAAGTGACAGCCCTGGGCAAGGTGAGAGGCAGGCGGCAGCATGCAGAAAGCATTTAATCTAACATCTGAGTTTCATCAGTGTAACTTAGAAATCAAAGCCACAGCTTTATCATTTTTTTGATGATGTGGCATTTATTTATTAACTGGATTGGAGGACATTCATTATGGTTTAGCAAGTCAGCATCAAATTCTAATAGAGATCATTTTTGATACCCATTTTGTGAATGTTCGTCATGGCATTCAGATGACTCTTGGGTGTATTAAAATTGTTCACTGCCATAAATTACAATGATGTAAAAACAGATTTCTCTGCAAAGGAAATTTCATTGACATGAGTCATATTACAACCCCAAAATATTTCCACAGACATAATGTGAAAATGGTTCTATTAATACCACCTCTGGCTCCAGTTTTAAGGCTGCTTTTAGCCTCTAGGGTAAAAAGATGCCCTTTAAATTCAGGGCATGGCTGCATGTGTGACTTTTCACACTATGGACTTACTTCCTCTGTTTCCTGGGCTGTCCTGTTGGCTGCTTCTAGTAACCAGCTTTCCCTTACTGCAACACAACTCTCGATATGATCAGTTTAAAAAAGAATGCATTTATTTTGCCCCACAGTTTTGGAGGTCTTGGTAGATGTTGGGTTGACCTTGCTGCTTCTGTCCTGCAGTGGGGAAGCATATGATGACAGCAGCTTCCAATAGAGGAAGTCGCTCACGTCATGGCTGGGACATGACAGACAGATAAAGATGAATGCTCACTGCCCACAATCCCCTTCAAGTGCACATGCCCAAGAACCGAAAACCTCCCTTTAGGCCATTCCTCTTGAAGGTTTCACCACCTTGTAGGAGTGCTACAGCTAAAGACCAAGTCTTTAACACAATGAGCCTTTGGGGGTCATCCTAGATTATCACTCTAGCAATGCCTACCCAAGTTTATTCATTAGGAAGACATTAATGCACTCTAAACTTCTCTAAGAAAAACTGAAATTGAACCTAGTCACATGTAAGATTGAAAGGAGCTTCAGGTCTAGAGATCTGTCTATTATTCTTTTACCCCCAGGGCTTAGTACAGCTTCCTTGGGCATAGTATGTGGCAATACATTTTCTACAATGAGTCAGTAAAGAAGTAGAAAACTAACAGCTCTATTTCTCTGGCATTAAGCCAGTAGGTAAGGAGATAACTCACATACAGCTCTGAGTTAACAGTGTCCCTCCCAAAATTCATGTCTTGTTGGAAGCTGGGGTTCTGAATTTGTAAATAGGGTCTTTGCTAATATAATCAAGTTAAGATGAGGCCATACTGGAAGAGAGCGGGTCCTCAAATTCCATGATTGGTGGCTAATCAGAGGGAAATCTGGACACAGCAACGGACACACCCAGGAAAAGGTGATATAAAAACAGAAGTAGACACTAGATTGATAAAGCTAAAGAGTGTCAGGAATCTCCAAGTAACCAGGAGAAGCCAGAATTGTGAGCAAAAAATTCTCCCATGGAGTCTTAGAGGAGAATGGTTCTGCCAGTGCCTTGATTTTAAACTTCTAGTCTCCAGACTTGTGAGGGAATAAATTTCCGTTGCTTTAGGCCGTAATTTGTGGTACTTCATCATAGCGGCCTAGGAAACTAAGACCAGTATGTCTATGTGGAAGCTATAGACAGCATCACCAAGAACTCAAAGAGAAAACAGATTAATACAGGCCACTTTCCATGACACCTATGTGTGAAGGAAGGACACCATCCGCTGTCACCTGAAAGAAGGAAAAAGATGTAAGTCACCTACGACTACTCATAAACACACTTGCCTCACAGTGCCTCGATTGCCCCACACCCGCACGCTGGGCCCCACACTCCCAGCCCTCTGCATCCCTAGTGCCATCTTTCCCATCCAAGTCTTAAATCCCAGTATCCCTCCACTGTGCTGGGATTCCTATCTTTACAACCATATCACTCCACTGATCATGGAAAGGCAGCCATTGCTCAATCAACCAACAGAGAAACCTACCCCAGAGAATTCTGGGATGATCTGGCACTCCAGGTTTATCCTCTCTGAAGCCTCTCCTTGAATGTCTACCTGCTCTTCTGGGCTCATGAGTTATGTTCCACATTGGCACTGTCCAATATCCACTCGCTGCTGCTGTGACTGAGAAACTGAGCTCATCATTATTTTTAATTTTAATTAACTTAAATTTTACTAATTACATGTGGCTTGTGGTTCAAGTAGGTAGAAGTAATTTTTTAATCAGACACAAAGTGTCACATCCAGCACCACTCTTAAAATTTCTGGGGGAAAGGATGGTGGAAGAATGGAGAAATAAAGATGAGTCAGAATACAGAAAACTGGAGCCATCTCTCCCAATAGGAGGAAAGAAACTGCTCAACCACCAGAGCTCATTTACTTATGTGTAGGGCTCATTGCACCCCTTGCATAGTAACCTGTTTGCAGGGCCCCTCTCATTCTCAGAGCTGGAGCAGCTTATTCAGGAGGCTTGCTTCAGTCTCCCTTTGTTCTCCAGACCAGCTTGCATCAGCCCTGCACATGGGATGGATCTCCAGTTTTAGCCACTCAGTGAAGAGCCTGAGACATCACACACACAAACACACACACACACACACACACACACACAAGAAAGAGAGAGAGAGAGAGAGAGACAGACAGACAGACAGACAGACATAGACACACACAGAGACAGACAGACACCCTTACTTCTCAAGGTTGAACATTAATTCTCAGAGCATAAGGAGGAAAAGAAACATTATCTGTTACTAATTTGCAAGGCCATTTGAGCTCTACACGACTTTGTAGATCAGTACTAGTTTAATACCTCTCCTCCCAGTTCCCCACCTCCTTTGCGCCACTGAGAATGAAAAACTGGCCCATTATTGAAACTCCTACCTCTTAACGCCTGTTCTTTTAGCTACATAAAGACCTTGGTGGTGTTTTGAAATCACATTTACGAGGGTTTGATTAAATAAGTGCTTAGACAAGGTGCCACTTTTCCCCCAGAATGAGAGGAGAGAGAAACGGAGGAGGAGAGATCATTCTTCCAGGTACTACTATTACATTCAAAATCCCTTTAGGTATGATTCTAGCCTCTCTCTTCTGCCAGTTCTTTCCCTTCATGTCATCAAGTACTTGAGGTGAGTTTCACCCCTGCTATTTTCTTGGGTATGTCCAACTTGAACTTCTTAAAAGTTTTTGGCTTTGCACAAATTCTGAGTGTTTACATGGGTCTAAATCATACCTATCTAAAATAGAATAAAATATATGACATGGCTAGAGCCATGTGCTATATGTCTCCTTTTCTAAGGAGTTCTTAACAGTAAAGGGCCAATGAGATAGCTCAGCAGACTAATCATCTGCTTAGACAAGCACAGGGACTGGGATTCGATCTCCAGCATCACATGCCACACCACATGGACCCCACCCCTAGGCACACTGAGCAAGTCCAGGTGGTGATGCACACCTATAATCCCAGCACTGGGAAGGCTGAAAACAGGAGGATCACTAGGAGTCTGAGCTGTTGTGTGAAACCCTGTACCAAATACATTTTTTAAAAAAAGTAAAGCTCAAATTTCTCCAGAAACAGACATGGAGAATTTGGAAACTTCCACTAATAGAAGTAAGAAGCAGAAGATCCACACTGCTCAGCAGGGAGTGCCTGGCACCTGGGTATTTGCAACAACTCAGATAAGGAAGGAGGTCTGTGCTCACCTGATATAGCCAGTGAGCCCCTACTCATAGAGGAAGCATGGCCGGGAAGCAGGGGGGCACATGGCTTGCTCCCCATAGGAGTGGGAGCAATATTGTGTGTGCTTGTAGCAGTGCTAATTTCTGGTCCAGAGCAGTCAGATCCAAAGGCTCTTAGCTTCTGTCTTCGCCCACTGAGGCCTAAAGAGCCTAGAGTTTGTTTCTCTGACTTGAATCATAGCTGCCTGAGGTAGCTGAGGATACCTTTTAAGATTTTTCTCATCTCAGAGTGTCTGTACAGCTCTGATGGATCAATAACAAAATAGCTATCTCACCACTCTAGCTGAGTCCAAAATGGAGTTTGATTTACAGAGAGATGTCAGTGTGAAAGATGATTCCCAAGGGCATTCTGCTTTGGACAGATTCAGCACTAAGTTCTTGGTCTGAGGACACCTCAACTAACCCCCAGATGGAGGCATGAGTCTCTGGAACAATGGAAGCTTCACAACTATCCAGGCGTTCTACCTTGCACAGTTTGATGGTTTGCAGTGGCTGCAACAGTCTTCTCACCTTCTGCCCACGCTTGGAGCCAGAGCTGGAGTCTGAGCTCCATAGACCAAGGCTGTGTTCAGCAGCCTTGTTCCTCACCATCTCTCCTTGCCACCTGCACCTTCTCCCACTCCCTGCCATGAACCCATGCTAACATTAGAGCCATTAAGAATTAATCACTTTGCTTTCAATGCATACAAAAACTAAAGAAAGAAAATTTCAGGCTATCCCTTCTCCTTACTAGAATTTCTATGAATTTATTAAATAAACATTTATTAAATTTACTATGTTCCAGAGTCTATTAGACCTGGAGATACAAAGAAACCCATGGTCTAATAGAGCTTCTGCTATTTTCAAACATGAAAACATTTCTTGTAAAATTGTCAAAATAGATTCTGTTATGGCTTATGTCTAGATATCCCCCCAGAGACTCATGTGGTCATAAATGGGGCTTTTCAGAGATGGATGAATCTAGGGTGTGTGATTCTGGGATTAAGTGTGTGATGCTGAGATTAAGGGTGTGTAGTTACTAAACTAGACCACCAATTGGTTTGGCATAGTTCTGGGTATGGATAACGGGAAGGCCCCCTTAGGTGTGGGTGTTATCACCCAAAGGGGAGGCAGCCTGAAGGGGATGAGGGGGACAAACTAGTGCTGCTGCTTCACTGCTTTGCCTCTTCAAGGCTTCTCCACCCCCCATGAGCTGCTTCTCCTCTGTGATGTTCCTCTGCCACACCACCTGCCTTGGACTCAGCGACTATGGACTGAAACCTCTACAGACTGTAAGCCACAATAAACCTTTCCTCCTTTACCTTTGGATACTGGATATTTTGTCTCAGCAAGAAAAGTACCTAAGATAGATGCCAAGCATTGAGTGGGAAGAGTATTATATTAGGGGTCCCAGAGATGTGGGTTGAAAGTCAGGACAAAAAGCTCTTGAGGTTTCCTTTTACCTCTCTAGCAATTCCATTTTTAAAACTTTTTTCTCCTTCTTCCTCATTTGCTCCCCTCTTAAGCAGAGGAGAGATACACCTGCAGAGGAATAGATCTACCTTCTATTTCCATCTATATTTACTCCCTGGGGGCCTCATGGCTTTAGATATAATCTCCATATGATGATTCTCATGTGTTCCTTCAGCACTGAGAAATTTCTCAAGCTCTGGCCTCTCCCCCAAGCCACAGACTCACCTATCCAACTTCCTATTTCCAGATTCTTTTGGAAGTTGCTATGGTTTGAACGTAGATTCAAACTGCATGTCCAAAATTGTTCTTAATATTTTGTCCCAACAGTGTTGGGAAGTGAGGCCTTTAGGACATCAGTGTCTTTCTCACAGGGGAGAGTTTGCCCCTGCAATGTTCAGTCAGTTACTCACACTCAGATTGTTATAAAGCAAGTCCAGCCTTCATGCTTCATCTTCATCTGCATGCACTGCTTGCTTCTGTGCTTTTCCACCATGATCTGAAGCAGTGCAAGGACCTTGTCAGACACTGAGGCCATTCTCATGGATTTACCCATCTCCAGAACCATGAGCCAAAGTAAATTTCTGTTAAATTACTCAGGTATTTTGCTATAGCAACAGGAAACAAACTACACAGATATCAACTTGAAATCTCACACAATAGCTTCAAAACTGAATCATGGTTCTTCCTGACTAAGCCCTCCCCTCCCACCCTACCCACTGCAGCTGACAGGAGCTACATCTTCACAGTTGTAGAGGCAAGACCAGAGCAGTCACCCTGGCCTGCTGACTTCTTTTCCATCCTGTGTCAGTCTACATCCTTGAATCAAACCTTCTACCTCCTCCCTCTATTCCAGCTTCTCCACATAAGCCAGGGTAAGTAGATTTTGGAGAATGAGAATTGGATGTCTCATTTAAGTGTCCAAGCTTAAACCACATTTTCCTAGTAAAGTTTTGCAGTAAACACACTAACTTGCATTATTTCCTTTTTTTTTTTTTTTTTTTTTTTTTTTTTTTTTTTTTTTTTTTTTTTTTTTTTTTTTTTTTTTTTTTTTTTTTTTTTTTTTTTTTTTTTTTTTTTTTT
>PVKA01030589.1:0-27165 GCA_004027165.1 Ctenomys sociabilis | reverse complement strand
GAGAGAGAGAGAGAGAGAGAGAGAGAGAGAGAGAGAGAGAGAGAGAGAGAGAGAGAGAGAGAAAATAGGGAGAGAACTAGAGAAGCTGATTAAGTCATCAAACCACAATGGAGGCCTGACCAAGAGGGAGAGAAGGTAAAAGTTGCCAAGACCCTGGGGAAAACTTGAGCCAAAATATGGCTCCCAAGAGCAAGTTTGCTACATGGCATCCTTGCTGCACTCAGTCATTGGCCAGGACCAGCCTGGAAGAGGCAGGGCTTGAGTCCAAGCTTGGCATAAGATTCACAGAACAGGTGTTCTGTCCTTTGCTCAGTGATGCTTCCTGAGTTTGCAGATGGATTCTAGGGGAAAGAGTAAGGACCTTCAACAGGGTTAAAGCAGCTTGAGTCTATGTGTGAGAATAAGGCTGCATTAACCACCACCTGTATACCCTGTGGGTACAAAATAAAGAAGTGAGGCCACGCCATTCATTGGCCAACCTTACCATTTTCTTAAGAGTATACAAGAACAAAGTAAAAAGAGAAAAAAGAAAAGCACACACACTTTAGAAATGATACAAATCTTTAGTAAACAAAATGACAGGAATTCATCAATGTTTGTTATATTGCATATTGCTGTCTTCAAATTGGTTATTCATCTCATTGCTATGTTTTTCTCAATAAAATTATTTTTTAAAAAAGAAGAAGAAAAATTGGTTATTCAAATTACCAGATCTGGTTGGTCAAAAATATTATAAAACATGTAAACATTAACTGCTCCTTTCAATGGACCAGAAGAAATTAGAAGTACAATTATACAAGCTATGTATATACACATATATTTCTTTCATCCTTTCTTTTCCTCCTCCTAGCTGTCCACTGGACTTTTTCCATGTGCTTAGCCCTGCGGCTGATGTGATCTTCTCTTTGACCCAATGCAGTGCAGCCTTTTAGCTCCTCTTTCTGGCATACAGGTGAGGAAGGAGGAATCAGAGGAAACACTGAGATGCTGAGGGCCAGAACTGAGCTAGGAGTCAATCAAGGGACCCAGAGCAAGGAGCTAAGAGCACAGGACGGTGATCTGAGCCTCAGCTGTGACTCCAAGGCAGGGGGCTACGGATGACACTACTGCTGCCGTGTTCTAGAAGCTATTCTACAGAAGAATAACTTTGCAGAAACTCCTCATATCCTCCCTGGAGGATAAATTGGACCTGGCCCTTTCCTGAGAGTCAACACCACATCTTGATACAGGATTTAAGAGAAAAAACAGCAATAACAAAATTTAACCAGTCATCCTCTTGCAATGAACTGCTTCTCTTACAATTCAATTGCTAGAGTACAAAATTACATAGAGTCCACCCCTACAGTATACAAGCTGACTATTCCATAGCTCCCAGCTCTTGATCCTATTCTTCACCAACTATGAATGCTTTCAAACAGATAGATGCTATCCCAGGAGGAAAGCATACAACTCCATCGGAAGTGTCAGATTGTCCTGTATTTATTTTTAAGCATCCCTTTATGTGGATCTTGGATCTGCCTACTGGGCTTCATTTTCTACCTATGGGATTGTTACCTGAGCTCCAGAAGCCCTGAGTTCCTTATTGCCCTCAGTGGTCTCAAGCCATAAATTTCAAGCCATATTAATGTGGCCAGACAGATTTTTTTAAGACTCTCATAGACAGCATACAATTAACCATCTCCCATCAGCTGGAAAATCAGCTCAATTGCCATTCAAGCTCATGTCCAAACTCTTTTACGTTAATGAAAGCACTAGACTTGCTCAGAAGCTGTGGAGACCAAAGGTCGTCCACACGGAGAGATGGAGCCAGCCAGGGCAAGGGAAGGCTAAACTCATGCCATATGCATACACAAGTGACAGATCCACAGAAGCTCCAGTTGTCTGCCCAAACCGCTTTATTGGATCAGGTATATAAGTCCTACATGATACCAGCTTATGCAGGTTTACAAGGCTGGTCCACCTTTGGAAGTCTATGTTCCTAAGTGTATTTCCTGGGACAAATGGTGACCCCACTTGTCTGCTCCTCAATACTCTAAGCTTATTCACATTTAAAGTCTGTTTCTTTTCCTCCCCTGCCTTCCTTTTTGTCTTCCCTCTCCCTCTTTCACTTCTCCTCCTGTCCTCCTTTGGTTCAACCCCAAATCTCTCAGGTCTCTTCTTGCTTGTACCCTTCCCCCGGGTTGTCTTTCTGATGTGTCCACATACTCAAATTTGACCTGCATTTCTACTCTTCCCTCCCTTGTGAAACCTTCTGCTATTCTCTCTGGATTTCATTTTATGCCAGTAAGAACTTTCCTCTGGTACTGGCCCGACTGCCTGGGCATGCTGAGCAGGTGATGGAGTCCGGTCATGGTGGCACATGCCTGCAATCCCAGCACTAGGAAGGCTGAAAACAAAGAATCACTATGAGTCTGAGCTGCATAGTTAGACCCTACACACACACACACACACACACACGCATGCATGCACACACACGCACGCACACACACACGCATACACACAAACTTTCCCCAGAGTGGAAATCTCTATACTCATAGCTTGTCTTCCAGGATGACATAGTGTATTGATTGAAGACGAGTCAGGATACATTAGGAATGAATGGAAGAAGGTCTTCAACATAACGTTTAACAGGCATCTCACAAATGTTATTACATACATTTACAAGTATATAGAGATGCATTTGAGCAAGTAGATAACACTGGCTGTATAGCTTTATCTGCATATTTTTTTTTCATATTGTCTAAGACCAAGTCATCTAAGTCTTTGTTTCCTGCTCAAGTGGGAGGGAAGGGAAGCCTCATTACCTGTCTTATTAGAAACCCATGAGACATCCTCAGTCTTCCCTACTGTTCAACCTTCACAGTCAGAAGTTCCTAGGCCTCCTGATTTTTCTAAGCATTTCTTCACCCCATGTCTTTTCTACTGTAGCTCTTTTCCTTTAGAAATCCTTCCTTCTGTCTTAAGGCATCAGCATCCTGGCAGGTTCCCCCCACTAGAATTCATGCTGCCTAAGGAGTGATCATTCATGACAATTCTGAGTTTGGTTTGCAAATGCTTGCCTGGTAGCAGTTTGGTGCACAGAGAGAAGTGTTTGGTAATTTTTTTTTTCTTGTTTGAAAACTCTGCATCAGACAATGAATATGACTAGACAGGCATCCTGCATGAACAGAACCATGGCCAAATTTTCTAGAATCTTGGAACAAATTCAGTTCTTGAACTGATGCACCACTGTACAAATCTACACCAACGTATTGTGATGAAGTCCAATCTCCAAAGTCCAGCCTGCAGACCTCCTCATGACCTGGCCTTTCTCTACACTGACAGCTTTAGCTCATGCCTCACCTGGCTTTATAATGTGAAATCAACCCTGTACCATGCGCCTTGTGGCTCCTGCTGCTTCTAGCTGGGGCTGTACCCCTTCTCTGCTGATCCTGCCCTCTCTCCACTCATCCTCCCAGGCTGTGCTGAGTGTTCAACCTCTAGAAGCCTCTCCTCCTCAGCTTGATTAGCCTTCTCTCACCCTGTCCCACAGCACTTCATAGTTACCTGTCTTCTATAGTATCCTAATACTGTTTTTACCCCATCTTTCCTAGGCGATAAAGCCCTCAGAGCCTTCTATGAAGATGATCCCAGCATAAAATGAGATCAAAAAATACAGCAAATGTTTAAAAAAATGATCACAGTAAAAGACAGGTCACTATTAGTTGCCCTTAAAATGCGGCATGGCATTGAACACACGCGTCTGTACCTTTCTTGCCACCTTTTAAAGCAGAACTGGAAGCTGTCTTTCCAGTCTTCAGTTACACTGTCACAGCTGCCTCACCTAAAACAATTTCAAACCTTTACCTATCACTGGCATTTTGGAAAAGAACCAAATGTCACACAGAACAGATCAAGTGAACAAGGTGAATGGGGACACACTGTAATATTTTTATGAGTTTTTCCATTGTGTGAAACTGGGCGACAGCCTTCACATATTTTTTAGCATAAAAAGATATGTGTATACACAGGAGAGCTTGGATAACTGTACTGCTAATTTCTACTGGCATGCTGAAAGAAAAGTTTAATCCTTAAAAACTTTTTTCTTTTTATTTTTCTTGATCAGTTTTCCATGCTTGTTTATGGCAATCTGAATAATGAACTTGAAGACAACAAAGTGCACTATAACAACCATTGCTGAATTCCTGTCATCTTGTTTAGCGAAATTTTGTATTATTTCTAATGATTTTTAATATCCTCTTTAAAAAATACTGATATGGAATCAAGAACAGAGAGAGAGAAGAGAGCTCACAATAGCAAGAAACAATAAATAAGTAACAAAGCCTCAAAAAAGAAAGAGTTCAAGAACTGCTTTAGAAAGTGTTAAAAACCATAAAATAAATGCATTCTCCACGTATTGCTCAGCAAGGGGGACTATTTTAAGGGTGATCAATGACAATGTGTCTTTTACTACATTCAAATCTTTATTTAAATACACACCATATTTTTTTTGAGAATTCTTGTGTTCTGCTCGTATTTGCCACAAAAGCAAAGATGGTTCTCTAAGTGTAATGGGGACAATTCCACCTCCGTGGGATGGTCCTAATCACAAAGATCAGGCCTTCAAAAGATCTCAAAGAAGAACTTTCTGACCCAACAGGCGCCAGGACCCCTTGTCCACCTGGTACATTCTGTCCATTTCATCCTGGCAGGGTGAGGAGACGTGGAAACACATCAGCCTCCCTGTCCGTCAAGCAGGGGCTCCTGCAACGAAGAGATGTTTAACCATGGGCCATTATTCTAACTGCATGGAAAATGTAAGTCTGGAGAACTGGGAAGTGAAAACAATCAGTAAATCAATAAATAAACAATCCGTGTTGTGATTCCCTCTGATCAAGATCGATTTTCAGTCCTCTTAACTTTAGAAAACTCTGTGAGGTGGCAATGCTTTGTGTCCCTTTGCCTAGAAATGCCAGTATCATTAGTGAGATCAAATAGTTCAGAGATTTCCGGAAAATAAAGGGAAAAATTGCCACATACCAATATACAGCAGAATATAGTCTGGGCCTTGAATTATTTTTTAAAGGGGAAATCTGTATAAATATAGATTATAACCTTCTCCCTGGGATTGTTCTTCTCTTTTGCAATCAAATCAAAAAGAATATCATTTTCCAAAATGCAAGGACCAGAGTCTGATCTCCAGAACCACATACCATGCCGGCCCTGCCCTTGGGTGTAATGAGCCAGCCACTGAGACCAGGCGTGGTGGTGCACACCTGTAATCCCAGTGCCAGGGAGGCTGAAAACAGGAGGATCACTATGAGTCTGAGCTGCATAGTGAGACCCTGTACCAAATACATACAATTTAAAATATATATATATATATCATTTTCAAAAGTGGATTCTGGACTGTTGGCCTTTTGCCACCGCCCTGTGTTGCCATACCCTTCAGCTCTGCCTTCACGTGGGCTCTTCCAGTTGTCACCGCCCATTGTGCAGCTGTCCTGGAAGAGATGGGACACATTGCATAGAAGGAATCTGAAGAGGGGCAGGGCCTGCGGAGACGAAGAAAGAGCCGGCAAATGTACAGTCCGGAGGCAATTAGGCTTGGGTTGTCCTCTGTCTACAAATCAGAATCAACATAATTATTTACACTTCTCTGCAGCTAGATTTTCAGTGAAGCTGTACCAATGTCTAGCTGGCCTATAGCAGTGTATCTGGAGGGATGAAAACATATCCTGAGTTCCCAACAAGTTTGTGAATTGGAAAGTAGTCTGTGTATGACAAAAATACCATTTATTTTTACCAATAAACCATAGAATTGAAGCTAACATTTTTGTGACTTCTTTTCTTTTTTCTTTTTTCTTTTTTTTTTTTTTTTTTTGTCTTTTTGAGACAGGGTCTCACAATGCAGTTCAGGCTGGCCTTAAGCTCACTTTGTAGCTCAGGCTGGTCTCGAACTCACAACAATCCTCCTGCCTCAGCCTCCCGAGTGCTGGGATTACAGGCATGCGCCACCATGCCCGGCCATTTTTGTGACTTCTTAATAGCATTAGTTCTTATTGAGCTTGCTGTAAACCCAGTTTATCTTATTTCCACAAAAGCTGTTACTAAGTACAAAGTTGACGTTTATGAAAGTCATTTTTAAATGTAATGTTGCTAGGACTACATGTTTATTTTATTATTGATTGATGTGGTACAGGGTCTCACTGTGCATCAAAGACTCATAGTGATCCTCCTGCCTCAGCCTTCCCAGAGTGGGATTATGGGCAAGTACCAACATGCCCACTTTCGTTGGATTGCATGGCATGTGGTACCAGGGATCAAACCCAGGTCCTTGTGCTTGCCAGGCAAGTACTTAGATCCCTGAGTTATCTATCTCCCCAGCCAGGACTATACATTTAACACCCATTGAATTGCATTTAGCATCTTTGTTTTGCTTCATGGTTTTTGTTTGTTGTTGTTTTCATTTTATGTATTTGGTACAGGGTCTTACTAGGCAGCTCGAACTCATAATGATCCTGCTGTTTTCAGGCTCTCTAGCACTGGCATTACAGGCATGCACCACCATGCCCAGACTCAGTCCCCAGCTCATCATGCCTCAAGGGAGGGGCTGGCACAGCACGCAGGACTGAGGATTAAAGCCTGGCCCCTGTGCTTACCAAAGCAGATGCTTAGTCTGTTGAGCTATCTCACTGGTTCTATTTGGCTTCTTTGGATGCATGGCTACCAGCTTCTTGGATTATTCTGAATTTTAACTTTTATCACTACCAGTATCACTGATCCCTTCCAGTTATTGTTCATAAACACATTTCATAAGCATTTCTTGTACTCTTTCATCTAATTTCTATTGGTTGAAACACTGAATGGTAACACAGTCCCTAGATAATCTTCTTTTGAAATTTTCCCACATAAAACACATAAATCAGGCACTGAAACACTTTCTATAAGATGTGGTCACTTTAGCCTAACAGCAAGGGGCCCTCACCTCTGTCTCAAGGTCCTCTGTCTTGCTTCAGGTACACTAGGCATCGTGGCTTTCCATGACAAGAGAGCAGACAGTGACTTGCTGGTCCTTGTGCCTTCTAATCCAGGCCTGAGAATAAGTGTATTTAGAATTACCACCTGTTGTAAATTATACTTGGCAGAAATATAGATAGACAGATAGACAGATAGATAGATAGATAGATAGATAGATAGATAGATAGATAGATAGATAGATAGATAGATAGATAGATATAGACATACACATACACATACACATACACATTCACATACACATAGACGTAGACATAAATATAGATATACATAGATATTTTGGTGGAACTGGGGATTGAACTCAGGCCCTTGTGTTTGCCAGGAAGCACTTTTTCTACTGAGCCATCTCCCTGGCCCCCTTGGCAGAAATATATATTTTGACATATTAAGCAATTAAATATTTCTATTTCTCAAAATTAAGCAAGAAAATCTCCTCAGATGGGCAGAAAATGCTCCCAAAGTGCACACCTGTTATTTTCCCAACCCAAAGGGTGCTGGGCGGTGCTCTTAACAGAATGTCCTAATTTCTCCTCCCTGGACAGGCACAGCCAGGCAAAGTAAAGGAACCGCCAGGGCTCAGGTAATATCCACCCTGCAATCCAGTCATGTGCTTGGAAGATGTAGGAGTCACTTCTAGGTCCTCATCTCGGTCCAAGAAGCCAATATTTGTAATCCTGAGATTACGTTATTTGAACTCCATCAAGTTAATTCCAATCTACCACTTTCAATGCCACCCATGGTGAAAATAAAGACACTAAATTATATTTTCATTCATTGAGGTGTCAAGGAGCTCTAAATTCAGCCACGAAGATGGCTTCCTGGAACAAAGAGAGCAACCCAGGACCACCTGGTTTTTATTCAGTGGGGGAGTGGCTTGAGGAGGATTGCCTGAGAATTGTGGGAAATAGATGACCATTGTGAACTGAGCTAGGTGGGTGGTCTACAATTACCTCTGCCATATGCAGAGAGGATATGCAGAGAAAGTAATCTGCATTATAATATTATGCCATAGAGATAGCATCTAATATTTTGGGGGATTTGGTGTTTCAGCTTTGACGTAGTCTTTCAAGCCCCATGAAGTCATAGCCTCTATCTTGAGGCTTGATCTCCGCTGGCAGCATGGAGCTTTAGCTCTACCATCCTGTCTTGACCCGGCACACATTAAAGAGCAGCAGTTTTACCAGAGAAACACGCACGCCACCTTCAAAGACTGTCACCAGCACCTCAGCTAGACCAATAAACATTGCTTAAGGTCAACTGAAGGACAAACAGAAATCCTAGCCAGCTCTGTACATAACAATATGAGGAAATAGGGTCAGGCTCAGTCAAAATGGAGACAGTCACTCTTCTTTCAAGGACAGCTGTTCAGGTGGTCCTCCACAGGAATACAGAACACTGTGCACTGTGGCACATTCCAGAGAGGGCAAGTCTTCAGCTGGCCTGTGCAGCAGAGCAGGGACAGTGTCTTCCCAAGGGCATGACTTGGTCCTGAGCTACCCAGTCCTACAGTGCGAAGTTCTTGCTTCTTTTGCCCTCCATGTAGTAGAAATGGCGGGGAAAGAGGTGGGAGGACAGAGGAGAGTCCCCAGGCTGCTGTTTAGACAGGCATAGAGTGGAAAGGGAAGAAGCTGGAAGAGAAAGGGACAGAGTGACCTGAAACACTCACTCACTGGAGGCTTCCAACAGGCCAAGCACATCTACATCCCAGGCTGGCAACATCCTGATGTGGAAAGGGATCCAGTTGAACTACAAAGCAACTAGGGAGAGTTGTGCCACTGGTACAAGTTAGGTGAATAGCAGAGATGGGTTTGAACCCAAATCCCCTGGCTCTGAACCTTTACCCTTGAACCCTACAGCCTGCCCAAGTGCAACTGAGACAGCCAGAGAGAGCAAAACCCAACCTGGCCAAGTGTTATATTTCAGGGGGCTGGTGGGAAAGCCACAGACAGCTTGCACCCCACAGCAGGCCAGGTCCTTGAAGAAAGGTTATGCCTGTCCCTATGTTCCACCCACCTGAACCTCTGATGATTGCCTGGGCCCCTCCATGTCTTTTCCCTCAGTAGCACCAACTACCAGGAGATTGGCAGTATTACGTTTCCATTTGTTTCCAATTATACTACATACACTCGCACCTCCTCCTTGGTTGTTTTGTAAGAAGTAGGATGGAGAAATGCGTCACAGGGGAGGTTTTGAAAAACAAACCCTTCCCACCCTGGCACCCATTTTTCCTTTCTTTCCCACCAAGAGTGCAGCCTGGGGGTGGGGACATCTCACCAGGTGAAGGGCTGAGAAGTCATAGAAGGGAGTGGAGGAGTAATGAGCAAGATCCTGGAGAAAAGACGGGAGAAGAGGAGAAAGAAGGGGAGGACTAGCCTTAAGAGGAAGAAGGGAAAGGGGAGGAGGAAGAGGTTGCCCCCTTGAAGGAAGAGCCTTTTCCCATGGAAATGCTTTGTAGCTGGTGCCCATTAGCATCCCTATGCATAATAAGAGCCCGGCCCATTGTCATGCAAATTAATCCAGATGACAACACTCTCCTCGACAACACTGCCCTAGCACTAGGAAGTTTCTCACACTACTGCAGCCAATGCTAACCGGCCTCTGCGCCATCTTTCATTAATTATTTCTCTGCCCTTCACTCCTCCTGCGAGGTTTGTGCCTAGCAACGTCCCCCTTCAACTCCCAGCTGGTGCTGGCCACTTTTCATGCCACAGTCATTGACATCATCTCCATCCACCAAAAAAGGTATCGAGAAAATAACTGAAAACTACAGTAATGTCCACACGTGGGATCGATGTGGACCAAGAAGAGCTCTACTAAACAGAGAGATGGGATGATATCCAGGCTTTCTCAAGTGGTGGCTTCTCTATGGCTATTTCTAGTCACAGACAGAGTTTCTCTGCAAGGTCCTTGTCCCCAGAAAGCCACATTCCCATCACCCATTGGATCATTCAGGGCCTGATAAGATGGATTCTGCAGAGAGTGGCTCATCTTTGCCACTGTTTGTCCTGTCAACCTTTTGCCCTCAGCCACTGACCAAGGTACTTGAGCTTAGCCACTAGGCTGCCACCACCAGCAAGGCTAGCTTTTGCCCCAAAAGCTCAGAAAGGCTAGCCTTCTGTCAGGTACCTCAGGAAGCCAAGAGAAGGGTAGACTGGGGTGGCTGCCACCCAAGGCAGAAGGGGGTGAAGGCACAGCTGCCCTTCTCTGAGGCTGCAGCCACTGACACTGCATTCTCTCTCCACCTCCTGACCCCTGGATATGCAGCCTCACTCCAAACTTAGGAGCTGTCCCGCTGCCAAAACTGTGCCCTCGTGGTGTGCAGCATGGCGGACTGGTTCTCGGGTCTGAAAAACAAGTTCAAATTCCATTTTTCTATTTCCTGCACGTGGTGTGTCTTACTGCGCTCACCTGAAAAATGGGAACAACAATTAAACTTTTCTGGTAAACCAGTTTTTGTGTTTTGTAGTCCGTATTAAGCCCTGAAAACAACTCCTGGTATGCTTAGCATTTTAACATATGTTTGCTAGTGTCATTAACTCTCCCACTTCATCTTTATTTGGCCTATGTAGCTAACTCTTCTCTTTCTAATTCAGCAAAATTTTTTCCTCTATTTATTATTATTACTTTTTTAAGTGTATCTGTGCTATACTTATTGCTTCTAAGCAACTCTATCCCAGTTTCTCTTGAGCTCCAAAATATTTTACAACAATGAAACACAAAATGTCATGCAACACTGCTAAGGTAGACAACACTTGACAAGGGGTCCAGTGCTGTCCCAAATATCGGACTTGTCCCTAACCTTATGGTCCTGGTGTTTCCATCACACATCTCGGTAGAAGGAAAGACAGAGATATAAAGTACTGGAAATCAACTCTAGCTCCCATGTTATCTCAACAACAAACAGGCTTTGTATCAAGACACAAATTATATGCAAATCCTATGCAAATCTGAATGTAAATACTTTGGACCCAGGGAGAAAATTTTGAGAAGATCCCATTCCTTTTCTCCCCCTCTTTCCAAACTGCAATTTGTTTTCTGATTGGTCCACTGGGAATTCATCATAAACATTCAAGAGTGTGGATAATTTCCAGAAGGTGTTCACTTCACCTGCTTTTGAAGGTCAAAGGCTGTGAGGATCTCAAGAAAGAAAAGCCACTGCAGGCTCGATGGCAACCCTGAGAGAGGCAGCACCCAGTTATGCTGCTAAGGACAAAGGTCCAAGGCAGCAGCTGCAGACCTCAAGGCATCGGCTGATTGGCTGGACTTGGTCAGGGTAGCTTTGATGCATCTTCTTGGGCCTTGGGGTAGAAACACCCCTTGCTCTACTCCTCCCCTGTCAGGAGTTTACTCATCCTGTCCTCTCTCTCTTTTTTTTTTTCAGAACCTAGGATTGAACTCAGGCCCTTGAGCTTCCCAGTGAAGCACTTATTCCACTGAGCCATCTCCCCGGCCCTTTCTGTCCTCTCTTTAAACAGATTAGTAAGGAAGCATAGGTTGCAGCAGAAAGTAAGAAAAAGGAAAAACATGAGCACTGTTTTCTCACATTCACCACAGGGCATTTTATAGGAGCTCTATGTGTGTCAGACAACTCTTACGTATGTCACAGAAAATTTCATCCAGGCCTCTCAGAAGGCAAGTGGTCCTTATGGACAAAATAATATTCTGAGAGCTTGCCTCACTTGGAGTCCCACTGCAGTACAGTTCTTAAAAGGAAATCCTAGAACTAAATCCTGGAATGAGGCTACTGTGGGTGCATTTTCATGATCTGCAGCCCAAGTGGATACTCAAAACAGCTTCACTTGACCCATTCCCCGCTCTAATGCAGGCTGACATCTTTCCTACCTTGGCTTTCTCCACCCTTCCATTTCCCTTTATTTTTCCACTCAGGCATTATGATCACACTTCGTCCTTGGCAGAGAAAATGGGACTCACCCCCACATTGCCCATCATTGTGTCCTTCCCTGGTGCTCCAAGGCAAAAGACATCCCTTCTGTCAAAGATCAGTTGCTCAAGTTCCCATTCACTTCTAGCATCTGGTCCTCAGCATTTCAACAACAGGTCAACAAGAATATGACCTCTCTTAGATACACTGTATCCTGCCTGCCACTGCGTGAGTACCCTGAGACTTTGCTTCACATATACCATCCAAAGCTGAGCAACTTCAGCAGTACCCAGGATAAGCATCTAAAGCCAGTGAGGTCCCTTTTCTATCCAGGCACAGCACTGTTCCATAAAATTCTCTGGGATGATAGAAATACTCTATCCAGCTCTGTCCAATATGGTGGCCACCAGTGACTTGCAGGAGAATTCTTACTTTACTTCATTCTCATGAACTTAGACAACCACCCATAGCTAATGACTACTGTATTAGCACTGGTTTCAGTGTTCCCCAAATTTTAAGAGATTGACACTATGCAGGGGTCCCAATCCATTCAGACACATGTGTAGCTATGGCATATTGCAGGACAATACCTGCCCTGCCATGTCCTGTCACATGTGCATTCTTCAAGTTCTCTGAATCTAGGCTAAAATAAATTCACAGAAAGGCACAAAAAAGTAAGAGTGAAGATTTTGCAATTTGCAAGTACATTTATTTCCAATTTCTCAGTATTGAACAGTATGCTGCAATATTTTCCTTTGATCATCTGTGAACTGAAAATAATCAAGATAAATACTCAAGGTTATTGAGACAATGGCATTAATTAATTAATTTTAATTAATTATTTATGTATTTATTTGCTACACAGTTTAAATTTGTAGTGACCCTTCTGCCTCATCCTCCCCAGTGGTGGGATTCCAGGCCTGCACTACACCAGTTTCAAGACCGGTACAGCACACCAGAGTCCTGGAGCCAGTGTAGCGTGTCGCACTGGGGATCAAACCCAGGTTTTTGCACTTGCCAAACAAGTGCTTAGACTGCTGAGCTATCTCCCCAGTCCATTAATTTGTGTTTAAGTGCCTTCTATTAGTTCTAATAAAAAGCAAAAGCTTGATAAATGATAACTATTATTAATTGTAGTAGTAATATTATATGCAGGGTCAAGAAAGAATAAAATCCTTAAAATCTCATTTTTAAATTAGCCTCATCCCTAAGGAATGACAACAGAGTGTCACTTACTGCTAGGCAGGACTCTGGAGTGGAGAGCCCTTCCACAGTCTCACCCTCAACTCTTCCCTCCCTTGCTCCCCCTGCTCCTCTCAAAGAGGAGCATCTCCTGAATTTGAGTTCCACCCTCACATCTTCCCCATTGGGCTGGAGACAGAGCAACTATCTGGGCTGGAATTCTAGCTCTTTCCCTTGACAATCACCATGTCCTCTTCTGAATCTTAAATCAGCACTTCTGAGTTTTGTTCTCAAGCAGCTGTCAAATCCTTGCTGACTGTGAATGGCCGGGCTTCTCCATCCCCAAGAACTTCACACAGTGAGAAACCCTAGCACTGCTACCTCAGAGTGGGACTGCCATGCAGACAGGGATAGTTACCGGTTGTATCTAGGTGTCCTCCCAAAGCCTCATGTGGTCACTTGGATGGCTTCTAGAGGAGGTGATTAATTCCTGATCCAGTGGGGGAGGGGATTATGGGATTATGGGTGTGAGTGCTACACCTGCCCTGGAGCGGATGGCGTGAATACAATACAAGGAATGGAGAGAGGCTTGCTAGCTGCCCTGCTCCTCCTTTTGCAGTTTTGCTGTTTTTCATCCCCATGAACTGTTGTCCTTCTGCCGTGGGCCACTCTGCCTTGGAGCTAGTCAAGTTAATCTCCACTGTGAGTTAAATAAACCTTTCCTTTGTTGATTTTGGGTGTTGGGTATTTTGTCCCAGCAACGAGAGGAAAATAATGAAGACAGGGACTTTAAAGAGGCAATGAAGATAAAATAAGGTTATTCAAGTAAGATTTAATTCAATAGAATGGGCGCGCGTGATGAGATGGGACACCACAGACACACACATGAAGCCACCGGGAGAACCCCACTGTCAACAATCGACAGGTCTTGGTCCTCTGGACACCTTCCTCTCAGCCTTCAGAACTGTTAGAAAATACATTTCTGCTATGTAAGCCACCTAAGCTGCAGTACTTCGTTATGGTGAACTGAAACATCACCCAGTCTTTGTTTTTTGTTAAGTTTCATCAACTTCGAGAACACACCTCAGATCTAATTAAATAAATCTCTGCTGGGAAACTTGGGAAGACTTTTTTTCCACCCTGAAAGCATCCTGCGCGGGTCATAGTACAAGCCATGGATTGGATTCCTATGAGTAGGAAAGGCACTGGGAGATACCTGCACTGCAATTAGCATACTCACATAACTCCTTCTGTAGGAATCAAAGCATGGTCCAGTGCCTAAAACGTGCTTCCCTCAGTCTGCAGCAAGGATGTACCAAAGCCAGGCACTGAGCATGTCGTGAATAACAGAGCCACCAATCCCACCATGGACACAGTCCTCCATTGCTTACTGCGTCCTTTCTCCTCAAGCCCTTCCTTTCCTTATTTGTTTGTCTCCTTCCCTCCTTCCTTCCCTTCTCCTCCTCTCTTTCTCTGCATCTATCTCCTCTTCGGATGGTTCACTCTTTTCTTCTTTCCCTTGCCTTTCCCCCTCCCTTTCTCTGTCACTCCTAGAAATCTCCAGTAGAAACCAATGGGAATTAGAGAAAGACCCCGGGCTGCAGCGCTGGAGAGTCTGGAGAGGACGACTTCTGGTAATCGGGAGGAAATTGCTCATTCTTCCCTGTGTTAGAGTACTTCCGTGACTTCATTGGATTCAGTCGTGGACTTCAGGTGGGCTCCCCTTCCCCTGCCTCACCTTTGCCTCTGACAGCGGCAGAAAGATATTTAGATCCCGGGAATTTAGCCCATTACTTTCCCTCTCGTTGCCTGTTTCTCGCTTAGTCCCAGCTTAGATTTCCATGGTGCCACTGCCTGCTTTCTTTGAGGACCTGAGCTTGTTGAATAGTCTTCATTTCCCTAAAGTTCTCTTGTGCTATCAACAAAGATGGATGCTCGCACCCTGTGGCTGCCTTCCACACGGCTTCATTTGCAAGGTCCAGGAAAGAGGGCAGAACCCGGCCTCCCAAGCCCTTATCAATGTGGGACCGGGGCCGGGAAGGCTAACAGGACAGAACAGGAGAGGAGGGCCCTGAAGCCATCTCTTCTGTCGCAGCAGGCCTGCTTTTGATTCCACAGCACACACAATGCACCTCACCACGCCTGCCAATCGCCCCAGCAGGGGAGTGCTGGGGGGCGGAGGATGGGGGGAGAAAGGCAAAGGCGTCATTCACGCTGCCTGACCTTTGCCCGCCATTGCCTGTCTGCGTGGACTGCACTTCTCGGACCTCATAGCTCACTGCCCGAGGTGTCACGGTGTGAAGGGATGAGGCATGCTTCCTCATGGTTTCCCTAATCCTCCCGTGTCAAGTAACATATGCATCAGTCCCTCACTCTCAGCATAGCTTTGGCAGGTCCTCCACCAACATCTGTTGCCCAAGGCCTGCCCCGGACAAGCTTCGCCTTCATCAGATGACAGGGCCAGTAGGTAAAACTCATCTCTGCCTTCCCCTTCTGCCAGCTCTCAGCTTGGCGTCTCCGGGTCCAGCCCTGTAGCCTCCAAGAAGCACCAATCAGGCCTGGAGGCGGAGGCGGCCCCAGGAGTGTGCCCCATCCCCCACCAGAATGGCGCCCTGGTGACCTCCCCGACAACATCAGTAATTTGTCTTGGAGAGCCGCCATACCTACAGCAAACACAGGAAGGATCAGAACACAACATATGCGCAGAGCAACAGAAACATACTCAGGTCTTCCTGGGTCTGAAGGATTACCGAGGGGGAGGAGAGCCTGAGCCTGAGAGCAGGATGAATGTTGATCCAGAGAAGCCTCATTCATTCACCCAGTGTTAAAAGGAAGTGGTGCCTCCGAACTGGGTGTGTTGGGGTCAAATCCGATATGAGCTTTGAGTCCTAGCCTCTTTAAAGCCCATTGGTGACAGATGTGGACTTTTGCCAAGTCAACCACAAAATAGGATCAAAGGAAATTGAAAAACAACAACAACTGGGGCTCCCTGGCTCAAGATTTCTGCTGCCCTTGGAATGTTGGCCCAGCAATCATGATCAGGAAGTAGAGGATGGACTAAGAAGGCTGAAGTGAGCCGCGGAGAGTGGGAGGATCCAGAAGACACAGATGCCTTTAGGATTTGGAATATTCTTCATGGTAATGGTGGAGCCAAGAATGAATGCTCCTCGAAGTGGAGACAGTGCCTGGGCCAGCACTGCTGGCTAAGGACAGCCTTCTACCCCTTGCTTCAAGGAAAAGAAATGGAGGACAAGAATTAGAGCCCGTTACTGGACAGAAAAGTATTAGGTTTCAGGATAGCCGAGAGGCCTTATCAGCTGATTTCAAATCCAAGTGCTGGCACCTTGTATCGTGACAACCCTGGAAAGCCACTTTACTTCTTTGGTGGCGCTTTTTCATCTATAAATACTGTTGATATTAGTACTTATTTTAAAGGGCCATATTGATTAACTGGTGTCATATACTGTGATGAAAACAGTGTCTAGCAACAACACAAACTGAGTAAATGTTATGTACTATCTTGATATTAATTTCTAAGAATAGATACATATCCTATAGAATGTCCACCTAGGGAAAGAGAAGATGAAAAACACTGTGCATGGGTGTTTTCAAAATTCAAAATTCCTCTCAACTGCCCATCATTTGCAAATGAAAACTGTTCTATACAAACCCATGCAAATTTTAAATTCCTCATTCCTCACACCTACAGTCAGGCTCAGCAATCGATCTGATGAAGAGTGAAAACTAAAAGAACAGGAGTACTTGACCTTGGGGCTGGGGAGATGGCTCAGTGGAATAAGTGCTTCCCTGGCAAGCACAAGGGCCTGAGTTCAATCCCCGGTTCCGCCAAAAAAAAAAAAAAAGAATGCTCTCAGGAGTACTTGGCCTGCAGAGGGAATAAATGTGTGTCCACCTCCAGCATGGTTGACACTTCTGCTAGGACCTGGTTATACCACTGCTACAGCTACTCACTACGGGTCGTTAGCGACAACACCCACTATTTAATTTTCTGGCTGACCTAATGATATAAGAGCCCATTTGTCCCTTCTAGTCCAAATCTCTTCTTTGCTAATCTTACTGTATCCTCCAAAAGCCTGCAATACTCATGTCTTTTCATCCTAGTTTCATGCAGACCGACACCTCAGGCATCAAGCCATGGTTATCCAGAAGCCCTGTGGGTACACAGCTGGGCCATCATCACCAATTCTGGGATGAGGCCTCTTTATAGAATGCACCTCATCCATGCCCAAGTATTCCCAGCCCTGGGAGGGCGAGAGGATACCCTGAGGAAAGAACTGCATCCCATGCCCCCTCACAGCTGTTTCTTTTGGGGGAGCTCCCTCCACACAAATTGATGCCTCTCTCCAGAGGACCATCTCTGAGACCAGCAGTGTCCACCAGAAGGCTACAGTCACAGATCTGAGGGCACAAATCATGCAGTTAGAGCACGCTCTGGTCTCCAGTTCTGTGGTTAAACAGAGACCTTCATGATACAAGTATGGGGTTAGCATATGTTCAAATAGGAACTTCTCATCTTAGGAAACAATTAAACAAAATATAATTGAATGAATGAAATGGTGTTTTGGTTTTAAATCTATTCAAATAAAGCAGCAGAAGATGTCTGTGACAAGTAAAACAAATAACCTTTCATTGTATCTCGGCAATCAACCCTGATATGTTGATGGTAGATTCCTGAAGCAGTCTACTAAAATGAATGCTAAAGCCATAAAGCAGCATGAAATTGGCTGTCATTGATTAGTAATGTCTGCCCTCCATGTGGGAATAAGTTGACAGTGTTTAACAATGTCTGCCATTAGCCTTGGCCCTGGATATTACAAAACAAAATATCTCATTTTTCTCAACATGATCATTTCAAGGAATCTGTGGACAGTTCCTTTAAATTCATGGGCCTCTTTTCCACTTTTATAGGATATAGGAGCAAGAAGGAAAAATTAATGTTACAATTCTGTTGATATTTGAGTGACTGTTTATATCTATTAAAATACATGTAGAAAGCCCTTCTCCAACTATGCAATCTAATTCTAGATGGCAAAGTAAAGGTTGATCTCTATACCTGTAATAGATTTTATCTTTTGCTTCCCTAAAATATTCAATCAATAAAACTGACCCTTCCCTGCCCAGCCTGCCTACTGCCCCTCCACACTTGATGTTGACGTCTCACTGTCAAATGCTGAGCCTGAAAAACTCAGCTGGAGAGCAACTGAACTCAAAGAATCTGATCTTAGGCGGTGTGAGAGACGTAAGTGTCATGGGGCGGCATAGTTTGCACCGACTGAAGTACATCCAAGCACCTCCCTGGCCAACATTACTCTATCTTCTTCTCTTCCTTAGAAGTTTCCTTCTCCATGTTACAGAGCCATAGCAAAGGAGAAGGGCACATAATCCCGTACCAGAGAGTAGGGTTCTACTCTAGACAGAAAGTAAGGAGGAAGAGAAAGATTCCAGAAATTTGCAAGTGAAGTAGCATTTAACTTGAAATGATTACTTATATTTGTCATCTACATTTTAAGATGGACCTTTGCTGTTCTGATAGAGGACCAATAAAGCCAGTACCATTCGATTCATCCATGTATATGATGCCTGCAACTGCAAAAGCTGCTTTGTGCCTACGAGGCAATTTCATGGTCATGAGACCATCTTGTTAAGCTAAGAATTTTAGAAAAGCAGAGGAAAACATGATTTGGGGGAGCCTCACCGAGTGCAGAATCAGCCCTGCAGTATCAGTCCTGACATCCTTCAGAAACCATTAAAATTTTAAATCACTTTTATTTTAAACAACTGTTATTCAAGTTTTATTATTTGCACCTCATACTATGTCTAACAAAACCCTTTATGCTCATCATCTAGCTTATTTTGGGCTTTAGGCTGATACTGACTTCTATAACCGGCCTCGGAAAATTAGGAAAATGAAAATGAATCTTAAATTGGCAAAGGGTCACACAGAGAGAACGTGTGCTGCTCTTGCTAAGAATACATGGAAACCTGGCACAAGGAGACAGAGAAAGGAGCCAAGATTTAAGCCCAATCACCTTCTCTGCCATACTCCAGATGACAAGAAAAAGCCCAGGTGCCAGCCAGGCCTTTCTGAGTGGACCCTTTCCAAAAGCAGCATCCTGGGTGCAGGCTGTGGATATTTGAGCCAGAGAGAGCCCATCTGGACACATAGCCCCCACCCACACCCAGCTCCCTGTAAGCACTGCGGAGCTGGCGCAGCTGCTGGCACCTGTGCTCAGCATCTGCAGGATGCACATGTTCACCACCTTTCTTGGTGCAGAACACAAGGGTGAGCAGCATGCCACAAGGGCTGGGAAGGTCAACCCCTAGTGCTTATGGGTATCATCCCTCCCCACCAAGCCCAGAGACACAGTCACGGAATGTCAGGGAGAATGCCACCCAAGCTCAGAATATCTCCTCTTTTCAAACAGCTCCACAGGATCTATTTGTGTGGTGAAAACCTGCAAGGAACACAGGGCATCTCTGTGCACCCTGATGCACCCAGCAGGAACCAAATGTGAACCACACCACCTTCTTTTTCCTCAGAGCCCCTCAGGAACAATTGGTAGGAAGGGGCTCTGGGTGCAAAAGAGAGAAGAACACTTCTAGAGCTTCCCCTCTGTGCCTGGCAGCTACTTTCATATGCATGATCTTGCTTGAGCCTCAAAAGAACACTACAAGTTGATAAGTGGTGTCCCCTATTTTACAGGTAAGAATGCCTCACAGGGAATAGGGTCTGGTCAAAGGCATATAACAAAATATGCAGGTAGAGATCAGCAGTGTTCATTGATAAGTTGGTTGGTCTTCACAGTTTCCGGACTTTCTTGCGATTGCCTGGGTCATATTCCTGAGTTCTGGAATGTGCGCCAGGTGCACATCAGCTGCTGCTGGGCCACTGAGGTATCTGGTACATCACTGTCCTTATGACTGGGAGCAAAAGAGTGCCTGACAGCTGTGTCAGAAGTCACAAGGACACAGGACATTTGCATTGCCACTGGAAGACAGCCTGCCATCACTGGCTTATGCAAGAGGTGATCTGAAGTAGAAGTTTGTATCAGTGCCATCTGAACTGCACACAATTTGACAAAGGCGCGATCTCACAGATCTATGACAAACCATGGTGGAGGGAGGGGAAATCCTTAAAGCCATGAAGGACCAATAAAGCAGTCAGGGTGTGAACAGCCAAGCTAGCCAATTGTCCCAGAAATGAATTCAGAAGGATTGAATGTGGATAATAAAGATAAACTATGGACTTCTAGGGGCTTCCTTTCCTCTTGAATCTCCCTCTTTATCCAATATGATTTTCAGAAAAAAATAGAATCCAACAAATACATGCTGATTTGAACTTTGCCTAATTTCTGGTTGGCCCTGAACTTGCGCCTCAAGTTGTTGGCCCTGGGGAAATGCTTCCCAAGACCCACACCTGGGTTTCTTTTCTTCAGTGTAAATGATGTGAAGCCCACGGCCTCCTCTCTAACTTGTCTTTCAGGTGTGTGAGAGCCATACAGCAGATTCTTGGTGGATCTAAAAGGGAGAGACGAAGCTGTTTTGGGGTGAAGTGAGGTAAGCCCTATTGCGTATGATTTCAGTATTCTCTGACTGTCCAGGTACATGTTCTGGGCTGTGCAAGGCTCTGAGAAGCTGATCCAGTAATTGTGTCAAAGAGATCAACTGTCTTTAAGAAATTGTCAAAGAAAAATAGGTGAAGAAATGGATTAGTGGACTAGAAAGGGGGTATGGTGCTGTGGGTGAAAAGCAACAAAGCTTTAGAGTAGAGGTTTTGTATCTCTATTCCTTCTTCTCATTCTATAGCATCTTCCATGGGATGTGACTGTTGATAAATATTCATTGAAAGTGGAATGACTAATGTAATGCAAATTGCATGCAAAGCAATATGTAAATTGGAGCCATTATATGAAGTCAATACGTGAGGTACTATGCATATTAAAAGTACAGGACAACAGCTCCAAAAGACCCATAAGAGGCTCATAATGCTAGCTGGGGACCTTCCATTCCTCAGTCAAAGAGTAAACCTTGTTGCCAAAGAACATCACTAAGGGGGAAACGGGAACATGGAAAGGGTAACAGAGAGAGGAACAGAAATGGGACTGCTGCCTGCTCTCACTGTCCCATTCAATGCCTAATTCAAACCAAGTTCTCCTTCACGGCCTTCCCGTACTGATCAGGCCTGATACTGATTGATTGGTCAAATGCACTGAGTGACAGGGAGACAGACTGATCTACTTGTACATTAGCCACGCTATTCAGGATGGTTCCTTCAAGCTGTCTAACAAAAAAGCCGGGGACACTGAGATGGAACCAGTACGGCAGGTCGCTCTGAACTCACTGGCACCACATGCAAGGCTTGCGCAGGCTTTTGTGTCCCCTGCAATCTGCAGGAATGCCTCAAGTGAAAGACAGACCCACTCACACACACACACACACACACACACACACACACACACACACACACACACACTTTTTTGCCTGCGGGATCCTCAGGGAGCTGCAGGAGGCTTTGACTGTCATGAATTCTCTAGGCCAGAGAAGGTCACAGGCTGTTTCTGATTGGAGTCCTCCATTCTGTTTGTTTTCTGTGGCTCTGCAGACCTCCTGACAAGACCGGGGGACATGGAAATAAGTCAGGGGTGACCCTGCTGGTGACCCATAGCCTCACCAGCCAACCGTTGATTGCAACCTTCTGGCTTCTGTAACAGCCTTTAATTCAGGCCTCCTGGCTCCTTGGAGGGCAGTGTTGGAGCAGAGCAGCAGGAGCCCAGGGCAGTTCAGAGCTCCACACCCTCTGTGCTGTAAGCAGCCCACGGGAGGCAGGGGATCACAGAGAGGAAGATTCCATGGAAGGAACAGAGGCCTGGGGAAGCAGGGGACTCTTCAGATCATCCCTCCTGGCTATGTACCTCGCCACTGTCAGGATCATGCTGCTATTCAAGCTAAGACTTGGCACTTCCCACCTCCTAGATGTGAACCTAATGTGAACACCTGAACTCTGCTCTGAGAGGCCCTGCCTTCAAACCCCTGATTAGACTGTTGAAGCCTTTCTCACAGTTACTGGGAGCTGTAATAAACCGTGAATGTAGACTCTGACTCGAGTTTGTGTAGACAGAGCACATAGCCTGCTAATCACACACACACACACACACACATACACGTGTGTGTGTGTGTGTGTGTGTGTGTGTGTGTGTACCTCTCCAGGCTATTGTCAGCATACCCTGTTTGCCTGTGACATGTGACTCCTTTCCAAAGGTTCTTAAGTGAAACAACACAAAAGCATCCAAGCCTCCTCCCTCTTCCCTAGCTTCATAAATGGATATATCTTCCCTATGTAGGGAGACAACTCATAGACATTGGAAATGATACTGCCTCCCACTCAACTGAATCCTTTTGCAGGTTCTAGAAGCCGAGCAAAATATGCCCCTATCAGAGTTCACCACCCTCTCAGAAAGTAGAGGCACCAGGGCTTGAATGTATAAGTTGAGCTCCTTGCACAGTTTCCTCCCCAACACAATGCACCCCAATTGCACCATGTCCCACACATCGCTGGCACTTGGGCACCTGCAGACCCTGCATCTTCAGGCCCACTTGTCATCCTTTGTAGTCTGTGCATGGTCTTGCAGGAGGGATTATAGTGGGTGAATCTTAGTGACAAAAAATTGCACTGATGATTTAAGATGATTCAATGTAAGAAGCAGAGGTGAAATTCAAGACCCTAGAGTCAAACCTCTGTGTGTGTGTGTGTGTGTGTGTGTGTGTGTGTGTGTGTGTTTTCTAGGCAATCTGCAGAACTGACTTCCGCTCTTCAAATGCTTCCACTGCCCCATCGACCATGTCTGATCTGGATTCTTCCCTCTGCTTTTCCAGTCCAAACTCAAACACATCCTATCTTTTTGGAGAATTTACTTTTCAACTCCAAGGTCCTTTTAGGCCTAAGGAGTTGCAAGGCAAATAGCATAAAAAAGATGAAAGTTGCCGAGAGGAAGTCAGCCTCGATAAATGTCCTTTACGGGGCTGTAACCCGGGCTCCTCCCTCTCTCTGGAGGCCTCAGCAGAATTGCCTCCCTACCTCCTTCAGGATGCAGTCCCTCCCTGCAGCATGCAGGAGATCAGACCCCAGCAGAAAAGCCATGTAGTGTCAAACACTCGAGTCAGGTGCCACAAGCTGAGCTTGCAACCTGCTTTCATTCATCCTTTCCTTCTGCAGATGTTCTGGTGAATTTGCTGCTTTACTTTGTTAGGTTTGTTTACTTTGAATGTTTCAAAACAAAGCTTGTGTCATGTTTTTAAGAGCCATCTACTAAGGCCTTTTGGGGGTTTTCATCTAAGGATTGATGTGGGGTTTTGCCTGCATGCTCTTAGACATGATTCCTCACTTCTGAAAATGGGGAACGCTTACTGTGCACCTCTGTGTGGGAGCTCAGTCTCATACAACATTCAGGAGGACTTCAGCCTTACACCTTCCCCAGTGTGCAAGACCATCAGCTAGCAGATCTGCACAGAACAGAGTCATCTGGGCTTCCGTGGACTTGATCCCATTAAGATAGGAGATTTTAAAACAATGATTTATTTATGACAGGGTCTTGCTATGCAACTTCAACTCATGATCCTCTTTTCTTAGCCTCCCTAGCACTGGGATGAAAGGCACACTCTATTACTGCCAGTCTCTGTGGCCAGCAGGGTACACCCTGGCTTCCAGGGATGGAATGGCATGCTGTACCAGGGATGTAATCCAGGTCCTTGTGCTTGCCAGGGAGGCACTTAAGGAGAGGAGCTTTTTAGCCCTGGGTAAGTTTTAGAAAAGGATTTTTCTCTGAGCCCCCCATGGGGCAGGGGGAGCTGGTGATCACAGTACAGGGCTTCCCTAAGTCATGGACTCATTCTTTCATTTGGTCACCAGCTATAACCCACTTAACCAGCAAACACAAGTTTGCAAACACGCAGGATCCCTCACATCCTACTCAGGGAGATGGGAAACAATCAGAGGGCTGAGGGTTATGGGGGCTGAGAGGCTGTGGAATGGGAGGCTGCAGGTGAATCTGAGAGACTAGCAGGATTTGATTCCTTAGGGCATTTATCAAGATTGTTCTGTTGATGTGAACATAATGGGGAGCAACTGGCATTCCTCTTCCTCCCAGGGGGTACACACTTCCTTGGTTCTGTAAAAACTTAACTTCCATTCACAATTGAAAATCGTTCCCCCAAATTAGAGAGCATCCTGCATGCTGTGGTGCCCTCCAGAGCTCCCTGGTACAACAGGCTCCACACGAAGAAGACAAATCTGAGCGAAGGACAGCAAGGAGAAGGCAGGCAGAAATAAAGGTTCTCAGTCCCAAACCAAACTTTCAGCCAGGTTGGACCACAGATACAAAGGCCATCATGTTGGAAGTCAGTGACCTGCCATGTTCCGTTTGGAAACATGCGAACGGTGCAGTCTTCATGCTTTGATGGGAGATCGGTCATTGGTTGTGCCACAGTGGAGCTGGCATCTGCTCACTTGGGCACGGCCACGGTCCCCGCCCCATGGGAAAATGGCTTTGCTAACAGCCACCCTCCAAGATTAACAGTCACACAGAAGGCCACCCCAGCTGCATTGTAATTAGCAAGCTGATGGGGAAATGATTCAAGTGCTGTGTGAATGCCCACAGATAAACACAGGAAGAACATTCCACATTCCAGTGAAGGACAACCTCAGGCACCTGACCCAGCCTGGCAAATTTGCAAAAATTTCTCGAGATTATGGTAAGTCTACTTTTTAAAATCTTCCTCCATGAATCCAGCTCAAAAAGTCCCTCCTTGTCTCCAGTTCTACCTTTGCCTGCTAGACAGGGGCTGCTCAGAGTGGCTTCAAGCTCAGGCTGGAAGCAGCACAATGGATCACTGCGTCTAGAAAGCAACTGGTCTTCTTCTAATATAGTGTCTGTGTTCTGTTTTAGTAAGACTTTAGCCAACTTGATCTTGTCTCCTAAGGGTTCTCATTGGCTGGAATCAAAAGGAAGAGTATTAGAGCTGGCCAGATAGCTAAGCAGACTAAAGCACCTGCCCAGGCAGAGAGCAGAGACTGGGGTTCAATCCCTGGGGCACCATGCTGGCCCCACCCCTGGGGCACCCTGAGACAGTGATTGAGACTGGGCATGGTGGTGTGCACCCATAATCCCAGTGCTTGGGAGTCTGAAAACAGGAGGATCACTATGAATCTGATCTATGTAGTGAGGCCCTGAACACCCTATAGATCCTGTACCAAATACAAAAAGAAGAAGAAGGAGGAGGAGGAGGAGGAGGAGGAGGATAAGAAGAAGGAGGAGGAGAAGAGGAAGGAGGATTAGGAGGAGAAGGAGGAGAAGGAGAAGAAGAAGGAGAAGAAGATAAGGAAGAACACTGAAAGGGGAAGTGATGGAAATCACAAGAAAACTAAGTAAAATTTTACATCAGCCCTTGAACCCTTGATGCTTGAAGTTGAAATGCTGCACCCTTTTCACAAAGGAGAATCAACATTCTATAAAACTTTCCCAAAATTTGGAACAATGAAGAGAAAAGTGGGAGACTACCAGAATATGCCACTGGTCACTGAAGAACAACACGTGCATTACTTTACCCTCCTGAAGAACTCTGTCCACTCATTCTCTGTCCCAGAGCAAGATTCCACCATTCACTCCAATGCCCAAGCCCGAAGACGGGGTCTCTCCTCAGCTAGTCCTTTGCCTTCATGTCCCCGAGCTCTCAGTTTCACTCATCCAATGTCCATCATCTCTCCTCTTCCTCAAGGCCATGCCACTTCAGCCATGCTTATTTGTGATGAAAGGCTATTCGTTTCCCTCAAATGCTGACGTGGCTGCATCCCTCACATCCTGTAGCACTCTGCTCTGGTTTCAAGTGCCTTCTCTGGCTGTGTGCCTAAGATACGATTCCTGTCACCCAATATGCTTGTTGTTACCCATCTCGTGTCCCTAACAGACTCTATTAACCTTCATCTTACAATTTATAAATATATGTGAATGTGTGTGTATAATGTATATGTCACATATTTAGTTATAATATATACATAGAAATAGAAATAATTTTCATATATTTACATATACATATATGTAAATAAATATATATATATATATATATATATATATATATATATATATATATACATATATAATATTTACTTTGGCTTTTTCCTCCAGAGAGCAATCCCTTGCTGAGAGCCTCTGCTCTATCCCAAGGTCTGGAATGATGCCTCATATGCAAAGGGATAAATGTTTATTCATATGCATAAATATTTGCTCAAAGATGAACAGACAGTAGTGCCTTGCTCTACCCTTGTGCATTTTGTCCTCCACTCTGATAGATAAAATTTAGTTTCTGAAATTCAGACCTGTCTGCATTATTTGACTGCTCCAAACCCTTCCAAACCATGCAGAAATCTGCAGCAGCCAGGTGTGGCAAAGAGCCCGCCCCGCGTGCCAGGGCTGCTTCTGTGGCTCCCACTCCTCACCTACCTGTGCTCCTCAGGCCCTCCGCCAGCCACTTGAGCACCACTAGTTCCTGAAGCAGGCTCTGCCCTTTGCACCCCCAGTAACTTTCTGGGGCAAATTTCCTGCCCAACCACTACCCACCCTCCTCCCCACACTACCTCGTACCTCAAGCTGCCACCAGCGGGAGACCCTGTGCAGGGCAGAGCCTGTGCTTGTGACCTTGCTGAATCTTTTCTTAGCCCAAAGGCAGAAAATCAAATCGCGATCACCCTTAGTGGACACTCAGGGTTAGAGGTGTTGGACGGTTCTTTTATTTGGGATTTCTGTCATGAAAAAATATCCAAAAATCTCATGAAAAAGAGGAGAAATGCTCTTTGAATCTCTTCTAAATGGTTTTTCATGAGTTCTCTTATTAGTAGAGGATGTGGGGAGAAGAAAGTAAAATGGGAGAGATGGAAGGATAGGGAAAAGGAGGGGCAGAAAAAAAAGAAGGAAGAGAAGAAGAGAAGCGAGAAAGGGGGTGGGGGAGGGGAAAAAAGGGGAGGAGAGGCCAGGAGAATGAGAGAAAGAGAGGGGAAGGGGAGGGGAAAGAAG